>JAODAL010024808.1:0-59852 GCA_025379985.1 Phyllomedusa bahiana | reverse complement strand
GGCGGGTTTATATAGAGGGCCCAGGTTTTTGGGGTTTGGAGGGGGTTCACATGATAAAACATTTTCAATTTTTCATCATTTTTAAAATTTAAAAAAACCCCTTTTAAAAAACCTCAGATTTACTACAAATTTTCTAATTCCTAAACAAATTTCTTTCTTGATTTAACCTGCCGGGTTTTCCCTAAAGGGGGGGTTTCAGACTAAAAACATTTCGTAAATTTCCCAGGGGTTAATACCTTTCCCCCTTTTCAAAACCCCACCTTTCTAGACATACTCGTTTTTAAATTTCCCGGGGGGGGAAATTTAAAAACTAGAGGGGGAAAGGGAAATTTGTTTTCCCAAAAACAAAGCTTTGAAAAAGATTTAAAAGGGGATATGCCCAACGTTTGGCGCTAGGGGTTATTCCAAAATTGGGTTTTTTTCCGGGGGGCACTTTAAAATTGTTGATCAAAAAAAAAACGTAACATCTGTTAAACCCCCACAAAAAAAGGGGTTTTAATCGTGCTCTAATTTCCCCAAAATTTTTTAAAAGTGAATAAAATTTCCCTTTTTTTTTTCCACCCTTTACAAAAAATAATACACAAATATTTACCTGTGTTATCTGAAGATGAAACATTTTTAGGATGATTTTGTATCGGGGGAATGCCCGAGGGGGTTCCCAAAGCGACCCCAAAAAACCCATAGGAGATTTTTTTTGGTTTGCATTCCACCGACTCTGGGTTTCCTCCAAATTAAATTTTGGTTTAAAAGCACCAGGGATTTTAAAAATTTGTGGCCCCAACCCTTGAAAAGACTTGTGCTTTTCTGGGGTTTAAATAATATTTTCCCCAATGTAAAATGGCCGGAATTTTACCATCAAACAATTTTCCCAAATTGTAACATTTTGTCTGTGAAGTGTATTTAATGAAGGAAACCTTTTGCCATTTTTTTCATGTGGGTTCGACTCACGAAAAATTCAAAAAATAGAGAAATTGGGCCATTTTAAACTATTTTCCCAAAAACCTTGGTACAGTACTATTTCTAATGTTTGCACGAAAACTTCTAAATTTTCCTTTCATTTCTAAAAATAAAATTTTCGGGAGGCTTTGCAATGGGAAAGATTTACAGTTTAGGCAAAGAGGTGGGAATCTGATTCATAAATTACTTTGATGGGGGGGGCCCCCTATTGGATTGTTACCCTTGAACACCATATGGCCAATGGATTAAATATTTGCAATGAAATTTTTTATCATTTTTTGAGTATTTTGCAGTCAAATATATGTTTAAAAAATGTCTAACAAAATTTGGTTTTATTTTCCCTATATTCCTTGTTTCTTGATTTATATTTCTTGGTTTGCTATAATGTTTTGGGACATATAGGGTGGACGTTTTATATGTTTTGTCTTTTTATTATTCTTTTGTTTGGTTTTTTTTTAATGGTTTTCTATCCCCCTGTGAGAGATGACTACATATACACACAATTTAGACTATTATTTAATTTTTATTTTGTCCGGTATGTTAAATTTTTTCTCCGGGTCTATGCTCTTCGCTCCCGGGGCTCTCTGCGCCTGCGCGGGCGAGTCTCTATGTCCCCGGGGCTCTTTTTGCGCATGCGCGGGGGTTCTCCCCTTGTGGGCGGGAATTCGCGCAGGGCGCCCGGGGTCTCCCACTTCATGGGGTTCCCGCGCGATTTATTTAAACAATATCGGATTTTTGTGTTCTGCTTTATCTTTCACAGGGTGAGTGGTATTGATCATCCCCCTTTTTTGTCTTTTTTTAAAAGTTTTTTTTTGTACTGTGTTATTTTGTAATTTACTAAAGGGGGGTTTATGACCCGAAACGCGTAAACTGTCCCACACCTTCTTTGTGCTTGGGTTGGGTGGGATGTTTTTTATAACATTTTTAAAATTGGTGATTTTTTATTGGCCTTTTTTCGGAGTTTTGGGGCCATTTCAGGTTTTTTTAAAGGGAAATAATTATTAAACCCAAATACACTGCTGTTCGGTATTGGGTTTTTGCCAAAAGCTAGAGCCCAGTTCTTATCTCCAGGGCCCGGTTTCAAAAGCTTCTTTTAGGTCAATTTACCTTGGCTAGGTGGTTTAAAATTTATCCCCCCTGTCTTTCTGTCAGGGAGAAAAGGGCTTTTTTTATCTTCCCCTTTTCTAACAAATTCTTCTCTTTTAAAGAGCCTCTATAGCCTTGTGTACCACTATTAGACCAGGGCGTCAGCTACTGGGGTGCAGCGGTTGCAGTCGCTACCGGGCCCTTTGCAGTCCTGAGGGGTACCCAAAAGCCGTCATGACAGTGAGTGAGATACCGGCGAATTGTTAATAGTGCAGGGTACGGGGGTGGGCCCATTCGCACTTTGCACCAGGGCCGCCAATGAGCTTGAAGTTACGCCTTGTTTAGACCCCTTCATACCAATGATCCAGTTAACAGGCTCCAGCATAGGTGTCGCAGAGATGGAATGTCTTGTCTCACAGCCTGAACAGGATGTTGGAGCCTGAATCTGCCTGTGAAGAGCAGGCTGTGTGAAGCAGCATGGTGAGAGCACCCCTTTAAGCTTTTTTAGTCTTGAGAAAAGTATATAAATTACCCCTACAAAAAAATAAGGTGAAAAGTCTATAGGGAGGAGCATGTAGACTTGTTGAGACAGAGTATTGACTATTTGGCAGTTTTTGCACTTTTTTTCTTATTTCTCTTCCCCGCTCACTAATAACTTTTTTATTTTCCAGTTTAAGTCATCATAAACCAACTAAATTTTGGCAGGATAAGTTGTATTTTTTGGCACACACACTTTTGGGATGTATATAACTTACTTAGTGCAACTTGGTATTACATTTTTTTTATTTTATCTGTAAAATTGTTAGCGCAAAATATAGGGCAAAAATAGATAATAGTGTGTTTCACCTTAATAGTGGTTACAATAAAGTATTAACTATCAACTAACTGGTGACCACCTATGATGTTATAAAGTAGGTCTGTGATATCATCATTTGCTTTCAGGACTTTATGGCGTCATAACAATGTTTATGATCTCATAGTCTGCTACTTATCCGTTATGACACAATAATAGATTTTAAAGTGCTTGTTACGTCAGTGGTAGTGGATCCGCTGGGCCACCGCAAGCGATGGTGGAAGCCCACGCCAGGGAAAGGAATATAAGTAAAACCCGTTTTTCACCAGAGCCCTCCACAAAGCGGGATGGACTTGCTGCGGCGGAGAAACTACCAGGTCGTTTCAATGGCGGGACTTGATTGCGGTGGTAGCCAAGGGTAGGCGGGGTACTCGTATCGTGAGGCTGACGGACGTTCTGTCGGGGACAGGCAGGAGGGTTCATCGGCAGGAGGCAGAGCGTTCGCTGGTCAGGAAACGGGAGCGAGACCGGTCTGGTACACGGTAAGACAAACGAGGACAAGACGCTCTTCTCTAAAGGTCAAACGAAGGCACTAATAAAGGTCCGTGGCAGAGGATGCCGGATGGTGGGAGCTCAATAATGTAGGGTGCGAAGTGGCCGGCTCTATTCAGCAAATTACCGGGCACTGGCCCTTAAGAGAGAGGAGACTGGTGCAGGCGACGCGCCTTATGGAATGGGGCCCTGGAGTCAGGAGCGGGAGTCGTGTTAATTTATTTATAACGACGTCTGGGACCGAGCTCCGCGCCCAAGGACTCGGGGCACGGACCCGTCCAGCAGGGCCACTCGCCCGCGGCATGGGAAGGGGCCGGGGGAACCGAGCAACGACCACAAGCTCCGGGGGATTGCGACTGCCAGGCGCCGTTCATTACAGTAGCCCACCCCCAACCTTAGGCTCTCTCCTCTTTCCATCCCGGAGGAAACCTTTCGTACAGTTGATGGTCCAGAATGTTGTCCTCCGGCTCAATGCACCTTTATCTCGCGGGCCAGAAAATTACCCACACACTTCCACTCAACGATCGGAGAAATTATCGTTCCCCTGGACACCACCTTCATTTCCAAGATTCCTTTACGCGGGCCATATCATTAGTGCATCCGCAACCCGGGGAAGGAGGAGAGCCTTACGAGGAAAAACGGTTAAGGACAGGGGTTCTGAGATGTGACACGTGAAAGGAGTTCGGGCTGCGCATGGAAGGCGGGGACGCCGGAGTTTATAGGCCACCGGGTTTAACGTCCTGAGCCTACATCAATGGCCCATCGTAGCGGGGACCCAATTTATAGTTGGGATTTTATGCCTGAACATTTCTTGGCAAGACTCAACCAATACTTTATCAGCCAGGAGAAAAACACTGGGGGTGGCTCATTCTTTATCGCCTGAGCTTTCATACTCATGCGAAGCCGGAGCAAAGGACTGGCCGGGCGGGCTCATCAAATTGAATTCATGTCGCGGACCAGGTATCTGCAGCAGGGACTGTCGGATGGAGAGGGCAGTGGGAGAGGAGGGTCGGGGGTGCAGGCGTACAGACAATCTAGAAAGGAGAAGGGCCCCGCTGACTCGAAAATCTAGGGAATTTAGGAAAATTCCGCCCCGACTGGGAGTAGGTCAGCCCGCGTCAGTTGCTGAGAGTGCGAGACATAAGATGGACGCAAGTAGGTCCCCAAGGGGTACGCTGGTTGACCTTTTCTACTTGACACATTAGTCTGGGGGTGATAGGCCGAGGAGAAAAATTCGAGCGCGTCATCTGAAGAAGGGAACGAGGGACTCGACAGAATTGTTTTGGACAAAACTGGACTCCAGTGGTCAGGAGTACAACTTTGCAGAGGGGTCCTGTGAGGCGAAAAAATGTGGCGACGAAAAAGATAGATTTAGTCCAGGTGTGCGGGGCCGAGGGGGCAGACACGTCAGGAGACAAAATGAGCCATTTAGAAAACGATCTGTATGACTAGACCAGATCACACGGTGTTACCAGAGGGATGGGGGAGTCGTTGATATAACTTCCATCGGCCACATGGACCAGGGGGATTGTGGGATGGGCAGGATGCACGATAGCCCACAGACTGGACCTGTGACGAGGGCGTTCGGTTAGCGGGCGCATCAGGTGACAAATGGCCTCTACGAATGTGCTTTATCGTTCGTGTAGAGCGAGGTCCGAGCCACTCCGCAATAGAACCTGTGAGATAAGGAGATGAGTTTTTGGCGGTGCGCGCCGGGTGTTGTCATTGGGGTCTCACCTATGAGCCAATGCTGAACACACTTTCGAGGATCTTTCTAGCGTATGTGCGGGGATCAAGTATGTCTTCCCACGGCGGGGACAGGCCGGTAGGTCGACTGGGCTGTGGGGGACAAGGACGCTCCGGGGGTATTATGTGATCCTAGGGAAGCTATCCGCTCTTTCCTCGAGGGTCCACGTCGCGTGTGAGCGCGTGACAAACGCATACGCTTTACTTTCTTTTTTCTGACAGGACGGAGTGGATTTGGAAATCAAGAAACTGGAGAAAGAAGAAGTGAATACCTAGCTTGGCGTGGATTGATGTCGCGCTTGGGGCGTCTGGGTGGTATTGGTCGGTTTTTGTGTGGTGCATGAGTAGATACTGGATGGGATTGTCACCGAGTCTCCTTGTTTCCGGTAGATACGCCATTCCAACCAGGGCAAGGCTTTGTGATGGCCATACAAATCCTGTGGTCTCTGCTGAGTCGTGATTGTCCTTTTCGCGCCGGTGAGAGAATTGTGTTTAGAAAAGAAGCTGCAGTGTGACCGTTCTCGCCCTGTTGGTCCCTTTTGCGTGAGGACCGCACGACCGACGACGGTCGAGGCGTCCATCTGTTCGAAGTGCGCAAAACGGCTCTTGGCTAGGGTACGTGCGTGACAAGGATAGTATGAGCGGAGGCAAGGCAGACTTCCAATCGAGACTTGCGTTCCTCACGGCCGCGGATGGCAACAGCTTACGCGGAGTTATGCATTCTTTGTTTCGTGAGCAGGCCACGATGGTGCTACCCGTGTGGAGAAGGGTGGGAGATGAACTGCCGGTAATAATTTAGAATTGTCCAGAAGGCGCTTGTTAGGCGAAGAGTCAACAGGGCGAGGCCATACTTGCAGCGACAGCTCAGGAAAATTTTGCCGGGGTCCTTCTGGGCATCTCTTGGTGTTCCGAGATAAATATCCCAGGAATGGCAGTTGTTTGAGGGAAGATTGCAACTTTCTAAAAATTAGCGTATAGGCGGCTTAGCCGGAAGCGCCTCAATGAACCTGGCGGACGTGAAACGGTGAAGTCTCTTAAGTCATGTGAGCGTTATAACCTCACGATGTCGTCAGGTTGACACTACGAACAAGTAATACAGGATATGCTGGTAGATGGTTCGTTCCACGAATTTCCTGGAAGAGGTTGGTGCGTTTACACAAGGCACAATGCATGACCAAGTACTCGAAGTGCCCACTCCTCACTGGTGTTTAAAGGCCGTCTTCCACTGATGCGGCCCATGTACGGGATGCTGGATGAGTGTTATAGGCCGCCCTCGCAAGTAGTTGCGCAACGTGGAGTAAGATCGCGCTAATACTCCCCGCCCCCCGCGCCCCGGCGCTGAAAATCCGCTGTAGGCTGGATGTCATGAAGAGTTCGCAGGGAGATTCGCTATCCACGGCAGAGGATACGATTCTTCACCGTGATTCTTGTTTAAGTCCCGAATAAATTAGGCGAGGGTGCGCAATTAGGTACCGGCCGTGTATTTCAGCATGAAGAAGAATCCTCGACACTAGAGAGAGAGGTGGATTTCCCGTTGATGAAACTTCTGGAATTTCTACGGATATTTTCGGACATAGCTTGTGTCTTCGAGAAGGAAAAAGGGATAGGTACTCTGGCTCCCGGGGAGGAGCTGGTACCCGGCAGAGAGGTCGATCGTGGATAGTTCATATCGGTCGATGAGGAGGAAGGATCTCCGCTTCTTTCTACCGAAAAGACATCGGCGAACCCCTGGTACTACGACGGGGGCACAGGCCAGCAAAATGTTCGCGGTGAGCCATGCTCGAGTGTCACAGTAAGCACGGGCGAGGGGCAACCAGACAACGGCTCAGGGCAGTTTGGGGCTCCAGCGACGTGGACTTCACCCGAAATCCAAGTCTAGCGTAGGAGAGTGGAGTCGCAGCACGGAAGTCCGAGGAAGAACAGCGCTGAATGAAGAGAGTGGAATACATAGAAAGAGATCTATCTCCTTATGCGAGGACTCCATCGTAGAAGACGGACTCAATGGCTTGGTGATGAATTGTATTAGTGTCGCTTAGCACGCTCGCGACTGACCGGGAGTTGACACAGGGGTTTTTCCAACCGCGACACACCAGGAAGCGGTATTGCTCGATACCAAGGTAGCGGTGTATAAAGTTCCCGGTTCCGATGTGCCATGCGTACGGTAAGGCGGGAGACCACGGAATGTGAGGTACCAGAATCAGTCCAAGGTCCTGTACAGACAACATCTATGTGGGGAGAGGAGGAATTTGCACCCAGGGACGCCCTCTCCCTCGAAACCCTAGGTGCGGGAGTTTCCCCGGACGTTTTGGACGTTGGGGACAATTCATCCAGGAAGTGAATTCAGGGACTGCCCAGTAGAGGCACAGGTTGCCGCGGACCAACAGTAGGGCACAGTTCTTTGCTGCGAGAGATGTACGTTTGTCGATCCTACTTGGTCTCCTCAAGTAGGGAGTTGGTCGGGTTGCATTAGGTTGCCTCTGGATCACGGGAGGCCAGACGAGGATAATCCTGGCGTATCGTAGCCATCTCTCTCGTTCTTGCCGGAGCTCCGACTGCTCGTCTCTCGGCGAAATGTGCATCGTCTATGCGCTTTGGCCACTGAATTAAGATCTGCCGTGTGAGGGTGGCATGGGATTGTTTCATCTTGCGGCCAGCACATTTAATTATCCTACCGAGAGTACCTCTTTTGAAGGTGGCGCATCAAGGGGCGCAGCTCGGGTGTGCCATGGAGAACTGTCTGAGGCTAGTGGTGACGGAAACGTGCATATGCGTTGTATCCCACCGACGAGATCTCCTGGCACAAGCGGTTAGGAGGGCTGTTTCGCGGAGTATGCCGAGCCTGGTTCCTAATAACGCTGCTGGAATCTCAAGGAGTGAATGGATGCAGTTCCTGTTGTCAACTGGATCGTTCAGATCCCGCCCACACAGAGGTGTCAGCCTCATGCTTAGGCCTTCCCGATATGCAGGCTGACGCCATTGAAATGCCTATCCTTTGAACGCTCCTGGGGAACTGGTCCGCCATTAAGTTCAATGTGTGTCCGTTTCGCGGCGCACTGGTGATGAAACCTCGGCACTGCTTGGAGTCCCCTTTGAACTTGGACGGTAGCGGTAACCGAAGCTTGGGGCCCACCGTTGCGGGCGGAGCGGCGGGAGGCGGAGTAGCCACGGGTGGAGATAGCGGCTGCGGCTGGTTCGCCAGAAGTTGCTGTAACATGACGGTCAACTGGTCCAACTGCTGAGCCTGTTGCGCAATTTGACGTGACTGTTGCGCAACAAATGTGGCAAGGTCTGCTTCACTAGGCAGGGGCACCTTGGCGGGATCCATGGCCGGATCTTACTGTAACTCTGATGGAGGTTATATTAGTGGTGTCATGGTAAATTCACTTTAAAGGGAACCTGTCACACAGTTTATGCCCCGCTTGCTGAGGACAGCACAAGTTAGTGTCAGGCCTGCTGTTTCCAGTGCTGTGTCCCTTATTCTGTAAGATGCTGTAGTATTAAAGTATTTAATGCTCAAATCTTATTTATGAGCAGGTGTTAGCCCCGCCCACCAAAAAGCTAGCCCAGCCCACCTGACAGTAAATTCACATGTTTCTACCTATTCAAAGTAATAAGTTTGTCAGTTGTGAGGTGGGCGGGGCTAGCCTCAGATGGGCGGGGTTTGAAAAAAACTGACTCTTTTCATGACTCTTTTCTGGCTGAAAACTGCAGATTTGAGCATTAAAGAGAACCTGTCAAATAGTTTTTGCCCCCCTGGTTGAGGACAGAACAAGCTAGTGTCAGACTTGCTGTTTCCAGCACTGTGTCCCTTATTCTATAAGTTGGTGTTGTTTTCGTGTATTTAATGCTCAAATCTGCAGTTTTCAGCCAGAAGAGTCATTCGAAGAGTCCTTCAGAGTGTCAGTTTTTTTCACTATATTTACTATTTTGCCGTAGGCAAACTTAAACTCTATCAGTTCTCTATCTGTTAAACACTAAAACATAACAGTTATTATATCTAACTCTTAACCTCTATACACACTATTTAAAAACCTGATCTCTATCCTCATCATTTAACCCTTTTTGCTTCTGAAAGAGGGAACAACTCCCTTTCTATCATCAAGTCTGGTGGAACCCCACCTATTAACAAGAGAGCCTTATATCTATAGCAAAGTACTAGCTCCAGTGAGGGAGTGAGGTGAGAAATCACAATTTAAAACGTCATATCTGACCTCGGACCTCTAAGACCTCGGACCTCTAAGCCTTGATGAAGCCAGGTTAGCTGGCGAAACATGTCGGCGAGGTCAGATATAACGTTTTAAATTGTGATTTCTCACCTCTGTCTACAAGTGTCACCCGCTGCAGGGGTGTCACAAGGGGGCCTTATCTGTTCTGTGTCCATGAGATTAGGGACGACTGCCCAAGTAGTAGGCTTGGGATCCCTCACTGGAGCTACTGTGTTTCCCCGATAGTAAGACACCCCCGATAGTAAGACGTAGTGGGGAGTTTAGGGACGTCCACTAATGTAAGACGTACCCCGAAAGTAAGACGTAGTAACTGTATGTTGTCTGCGCTCGGGCACTGCGATGGCCCGGACGCCGACAGGGACGCTTCAGCTATATGCGGCTCCTCAGGGAGCGCATATAGCTGAATGCCGAGTACAGTGCACAGTGTCCGGGCGCTGCGCTGGCCCGGACCCTGTGCGCGATTCCTTCACTTATATGCGCTCCGGAGGAGTCGCATATAGGTGAAGGAATACCACTGCGGGGCAGAGAGCGAGCGCTCCGTGCTCCGCAGTGGCCTCCGGGCGACCGCAGACTGGCGGCTGTCCTGAGATCCCGGCACAGGCAGCGTGCGTCATCACGCTGCGTGCGCGGCCTGATGATGTCACCCGCCTGTGCTGAGAAGAAGATAGAGCAGAGCGGAGACCGCGGGAGATGGAGCAGCGGGGATCCAGGTAAGTGATTGTTTGTTTTTTTATTTTGATATTAGTATACCCTGCTATACCTGCCTATATTACAGCTGCCCTATACCTGCTACAGCTGCCTATACGCTAGGCCTTTATACCTGCCTACCACAGCTGCCTATACCTGCCTACAGCCGGCCCTATAAACCCGCCTACAGCTCCCTTATACCTGCCTTTCAGCCGCCGCCCTATAAACCCGGCCTACAGCTGCCTATACCTGCCTACAGCTGCCTATACCTGTCTACAGCAGGCCCTATACCTGCCTACAGCTGCCTATACCTGCCTACAGCTGCCTATACCTGCCATATACCTGCCTACAGCCGGCCCTATACCCTGCCTACAGCCTGCCCTATACCTGCGTATGGGGCCATATACCTGCCAAGACATACCCCGAAAGTAAGACATAGTGGGACTTTTGGGGGTAAAAAGAATGTAAGACGCTGTCTTACTTTCGGGGAAACACGGTAGTACTTTGCTATAGATATAAGGCTCTCCTGTTTATAGGTGGTGCTTCACCAGACTTGATGGTAGAAAGGGAGTTGTTCCCTCTTTCAGAAGCAAAAAGGGTTACATCATGAGGTGAGAGATCAGGTTTTTAAATAGTGTGTATAGAGGTTAAGAGTTATATATAATAAAAGTTACATTTTAGTGTTTAACAGATAGAGAACTGATAGAGTTTAAGTTTGCCTACGGCAAAATAGTAAATATAGTGATCAAAAGTCACTCTCTGTTCTCTTGCGAGATTCCCAATTTTTTGGAGATTATGTGATCAGTTTTTTTCAAACCCGGCCAATCGGAGGCTGTCATGGAAACCGAATGGTTCTGTTCTGTGCATTTGCCACGTATTCCATTTCTGGTAGACTTCCCACATCATATTTGTATCATAAATTACATTTCTAATCTAACACATGTTCAGTATAACCATACGGGGAGAAAATGTATTCAAAAGCAATAACAGACTTACAATATTAAAAGTATCTGTCTCTCTATTTATCTATCTAAAAAGCAAGAATTGGTCAGCACATCCAAGACAATTTGCGTGTCAGCAAAAGTAATGCAAACACAACACAATATCAGCAGCACTCTATAAACCAAAACAGTCGAAGGGAATATAGGAATTTTTTTCAAAAAGCATTTCTGCTACTTTAGACTACATGAAAATTTAAGGTTCTTAGTGTACACTTTTGATCAAAACCGTAATTCTGTCTGTCTGTCTATATACAGTTACACAATCTATAAAACTGAAAAAAGATAGACGTCCATACAGTTCAGCCTATGTGCTATAGTTTTGACCCAAAGGAAGGCAAAACCCCCATGAGGTAGAAGCCAATTGTCCTCATTTTAGAAACAAAATTCCTTCCTGACTCCAAGACTCCAATAAGAATAAATCCCTGGATCAACAACCCCTCTCCAGAATCGTAGTCAATATAACTTGTTATATTATTACATCTAGAAATGCATCCAGACCCTTTTTGAACTCTAGTGAACTTTAGTGAATTCACCATGACAAGTTCCTCTGACAGAGAGTTCCACAGTCTCACTGCTCTTACAGTAAAGAATCCCTTTCTATGTTTATGTAGAAACCTTCTTTCCTCTAGTAGTATAGGATGTCCCCTTGTTCTAGATACAGTCCTGGGTATAAATAAATCTTGGGAGAGATCTCTATATTGACCTTTGATATATTTATACATATTTATTATGTCCCCCTGAAGCCGTCTTTTCTCTAAACTAAATAACCCTAACCTTGCTAATCTTTCTGGGTACTGTAGTCCACCCAGTCCTTTTATTATTTTTGTTGCCGCCTTTGTACCTGTTCAAGCTCTACAATGTCTTTCCTGTGCACTGGTGCCCAAAACTGTACACAATATTCCATGTGTGGTCTAACCAGTGACTTGTATAATGGGAGAATGATGTTCCCATTATGTGCATCTATGCCTCTTTTAATGCACCCCATGATCCTATTTGCCTTGGCAGCTGCTGCCTGACACTGGCTGCTACAGTTAAGTTTACTGTCCACCAGGATTCCCAAGTCCTTCTCCAGTCACTTCTTCCCAGCGTTTTTCCATTTAACATGTAATCATGTAATGGATTTCTCTTCCCCATGTGCATTTATCTGTGTTAAACCTCATCAGCCATTTCCCTGCCCAGGCCTCCAACTTATCCAGATCCCTTTGTAATAACACATTATCCTCTATTGTGTGGATTCCTTTACAGAGCTTAGTATCTTCTGCAAAGATCGATATTCTACTGTGCAATACATGTGTAAGATCATTAATGAAAATATTTAAGAGGATAGGGCCCAATACTGACCCCTATGACCACTAGTAACAGGGATCCAGTCCGAGTATGTACCATTAATCACCACCCTTTGTTTTCTATCACTGAGCCAGTTCCTTACCCACTTGCAAACACTCTGTTTATCTATCTATTTATCTATCTATTTATCTATCTACCTCATATTTATCTATCGACTTATCTATTTGTCTATCAGTCTATCTCATATCTATTTATTCATCTGTCTATACGTCTGTCTGTCTCTCCTATTCATCCATCTGTCATCTTTTTGATTTCCTCTGCTGCTGTCCTCATAGGATTAAGGAGTCACATATAGCTACTGTCTGAAAATGGCAAAAAAAGGGCTTAATTTTAAAAGAGCAGAAAGACTGCCAAATCCACTCAACATCTCAATTCTTTGGGGAAGGACAAGGAAACCAGGTCATAAAAGGGCGGATATTGTGCAAAATGGCCAAAAGTAGGAGTTTTGGAGGTGTTACTGGTCGGTTTGGGCATGTTTCTGGGCAGGTTAGGGGGAATTTCCTGAAAGGTTGGTAAGAATGGGTTATATCTTTATGGGTGTTACAGCTGTTTGGGGAACATGTAGGCATTTCTGTAAATTGGGAACTTGTTTTTTGTTGTTGTTTCTACTAATATAGCAGTTTGGGCCCAGAGGTTAATGCTTTCATAAAAATACTACACACACAGCAATGGTGCCCCTGAAATAATAGCCATATAACAGTGTATACCCACACATTAGTTGTCTTAGTGTGTAGTGCAAAGTATGGTATGGGTGTCTGCAAGAATGGATTCATAACCAAATCGGTTGTTTGTGCCTTCCACATGGATGAGTTGCCCAGAGAGTGCCATGAAAACATTCCCATGCCATAACGCTGCCACCACCAGATTGTGTTCTTCCGGTAACAGTTGCAGAGTGTTTGTTCTCTGATGTTTTTGCCTGACATGCCCATCCGTTCGATGAAGCAGAAACATGATTTATTGAAGAAGGCAACCCTTTACTAATCAGAGGAGGACCAATTTCAATACTGCCGTGTCACTAGAAGCCTATATTGCCAATGCAATTTGGTTAATAGAGGTGCAGTGATATCCTCCTGCTCCAGGGCCCCATACATAGTAGGGTTCGCTGAACTGTTGTTAGACACATGTCTGGATGGCCCCTGGTGTTACTTCACCCTTGCACTTCTTCAAAGTCAATGTTCACCTCTCACAGCAATGGCATTTGATGCGGTGCAGTTTCCACGTTGCTAATTCACAATGACGCCATCTGTCCATTCACTATAAACTTTCACCAAACAGCACAGTTTCAGAAATGTTTCTGCTAATATAGCAGTTTGGGCCCAGAGGTTAATGCTGGCATAAAAATACTGCACACACAGCAATGGTGCCCCTGAAATAATAACCATATAACCATATAATACCGCATACCCAAAAGCCAATAATCTTCCTTTTTGCAACTATTATAAATCGCCCCTATGACCAATTTTAGCAACAAGAGATTTGTGTGCAGACAGCCTAAAGCACACCTTATACTGCATACCCACCAAGCCAGCTCACCACATGTGACTTCCTTCATGAGCTTCATGCTGCTGACGTCAAAAGTACAAAATGGTCATAATAACGTGACAATTCTGAGATCTATTCAATAAGGTCGATAGAGAATGTTTACACCTTTGGGTCCTAGGAAGGGACCTCCCATGAGATTCGTATATCATAATAGGTCATATACACAGGGGTTGTCTTCATAAAACAAACCCTTTACGGGTGTAAGATATCAGCATTCTCTTAGTTTTATGCATCCTGGATGGTAGAAGGCAGTAGGTTCACAGATTCAGTAAGTCAATGCATTGTGTTTATACATAATGATAGGAACTTGGATCCCTCTTGATATATGACAGATGTGTGGTCCTGCCCTGTGAGATCAGCTTTACCAGTAATATTATGCACTGCTATTCAATGTTTCTGCCAAGCTGTGAAATGCTTGATGTGTCCACCTTCTGGTGACTTCATCTCCTTGGCTTGTCCTTATACAACTCCTGAATATTTGACCGGCCTGGATATCTTCAGTGGCTTGTAATACCCATGCAGTGAGCAGCTCCGTGTCATAACCATGGGCAATAAAATAATCAACTTCATCTTCTTATATACAAACAAAGGCATGGAGGGAACAAAAATGTAATGCTGTGAAGCTGTGCCCAAATAAAATACCATAGAAGCAGCACTGGTGGCCCCTGTAGAATCCTTAGAGAGGGAGCCCGAGCTCAGGTTGGCCACTCATCCTTTAGGCTCTGTCCCCCCTGCAGTGGACAAAAAACGACTTGAAAACGAAATACTAAAAACGTTCATAAAACTGAGTTTTCTGTCCACTGCCTGTCAAAGCAGCTGAAAAAATGGCAATTTTTTGCAGTGATTCACGTTTTTTTTGGCGCATTTTTACACATGTTTTTTGCTTGTCTTCAAGTCTGTTTTTTAATGTCTGCATAAATTAGGCCACTGGATGTAAGTCCACCCTACAAAAGAGGATGTAAAGCTCATTATTGCATCTATATGTAATCTTGTAGTCGTTTTACAGATTTTGGCACTAACAAAATTATCTCGCTTTTATCGCCAAAAATACGTTTTTTTTTTACAGATTTTGGCGCTAAAATCCTTATTTTTACAGATTTTGGCGCTAATATCCTTATTTTTACGGATTTTGGTGCTAATAAAGTTATCTCGCTTTTGCCACTAATAAAACGTTTTTTTTTTTTTCTCATTTAAACGTTTTATTGAAAGAAAGCAAAAGGGATGTACAGAGAATACAAGTTAATACAATATCATGTCGTTTCTCTAGCCACTGAAAGGATAAAACGTGGACATATTAGACGCAATACAAACAAGCAGAAATCTGCAAGATTGTAGAACATATACATTATCCCTTCTCACTAAAATGAAAGGAAAGCACATGCGCTTATTCAATTGTCAAGCAAAATAAACAGGGACCATGCTGCCCTTGTTAGGCATAATATCAATCAAATGCTAGAGAGATTGGTTGGTCACTGTACAGGAGCCTTAAAAAGACACATAAATCTTGAATCAAAGAAGGTAAAACACCATAACAGATAATCACAATAAGGCCATGTTCACACGGCTTATTTGGGCACGGTTTGGAGCCATACTGCGTGCCGGATTTGCGCTGCAGTACGGCTCCAATCCGTCTCAGTCATTACGGTAATCCACAGTTCTCATAGAGAACTATGGATTCCGTCGCTCCTCCCCGCTCGGCGAATCCGCCACGGGGGGAGTAAGTGACATGCACATTATCCAAGCGCAATACGCGCCGTGGATAATGCAAGTCTATGGGGCCGGCGAGCAGCGCTGCCGCCGAGCCCCCGCCCCTTATTCAAGCCGTAACTGCGGGCGAAATCTGGCCCGCAATTACGGCTTGAATAAGCCATGTGAACACTGCCTAACAATAAAGAAAAAGGAAAAATACGTCTGGGGGCACCGCCGGGAGGGCTAAGAGGGGGTGCGTAACATCTATGGTATAGTTGGTCAGATCCCAGGGACCCACCGGGCTCGGTCCACCGACACCAGAAAGAAGGGAGGCTCAGATTGAAACCTATAGCTAGTAACAATTGCCCGCCTACAAGTCTACCTATATGAGGAAAATTCAGGGGTCGCCGTAAATTCGAGCCAGGCTCTCCATATTCGCAAGTGTTTGTCCGTAAGCTGTTTCTCATCCGCCCTGGTTCCTTGAACCAGTCACTAACAGAGGGAATACTCGTAGAGCGCCACAGACGCGGTATCAGGGCCTTGGCTGCTATTAACATGAAAACGAGCAGGCTTCCTCTGAGGGTGCGGGTCGGCAAAGGGATCACCAATAACAACAAAACTTTTGGATCATTTTGCAGGTGAATCCCGGTGATTCGCTTAATAACGTCAATGACCTTAACCCAATATGGCTGTAGAGGGGGACATTCCCACCAAATGTGGAGCATAGTTCCAGTCGCCGACTCACATCTCCAGCAACTGCTCGGGACCGAGGTGTATATTCTGTGGAGGAGGGAGGGGACCCGATACCAACACGAAATGACTTTAAAGTTAAGTTCCTGTAATTTGCATGAGATCAAAGACTTATAGGATAGTGTATGAGACTGGGCCCATTCCTCCTCCGTCATTAATCTCCCGAGCTCCCCATTCCATCCATCCCTATATCCAGGGGTTGAATGAGACACCTCCCTAAGAATCAGATTATAAATCTGAGAGATCACATGTGCAGACGGAGCTTGATTAGTACACAACGATTCGAAAGGGGTCAATGCTCTATGGAAATTAAGAAGGGACTTGTTTACCCCATAATAAGATAATTCATAAAATTTAAACCCTGGTGCGAAAGGGGCCCCAGGAGTTTAGCAACACGAGAATGGATGTAAGCCCAAGAATAATAAGTTTTTTACGAATTTTGGCGGTACTTTATTTTTTTTCCATATAATAGATTTTTATTAAACAGTTTTCAGAAAAAAAAAAAAATTAAAACAAAACACATAACCACAAAAGACAAAGGCAATACAGTGTTAATGCAAAAGGCAAAACAGGGCAAAATCCGACAGGTGGGCCCCTAGCACCATGACCACGATTTTGCACATCTAAAAAAAAAGGTCTAAGTAGTATCCCCTCCGGGGCGGTGGAGTCCAAGGGCCCCCCCCCCCCCAGAAACCCAAAAAGTCTAAAATCTGAAATCCAGGTGGTCTAAAAATACAATGACCTTAAAAAACAAGAGAAAAAGAAAGAGGGAAGGAAAGAAGCCACACCATAGACCCCGGGAAGCACAAAGCGCAACCAGGAGCCACCAATGGAAGGTTTGTTCCTGTAAAAAATACTTCAACCGCAAGACCCAACCATGATATCACCCCCCCCCCCCCCCCCGCGGGTGAAGGGAGCGGCAAGGTCAAAAGAACACCCAATCATCATCGGCCTCCTACCCCAAATATAGCCTGGAAAAGTACCGGGAGGGATTGATATAGTCGTTCCAAGGCCTTCCATGTACGATGGAACCTTAATAGTACTCCTCGGGGCTTGTGGGCGATCGAAGCACCTCCATAGCAAAGAATATATGACCTGTGCAAGAAAGTGGAAACATAAACAAAAGTGCTCTTGCTTCATGGGCATTCGGAATATAAGTCCCACCAACGAGTCCGAGATAAGCTGAAGGGACAAGTCTTCCAAAATGGCTGCAGTACCGAACACCCCCACCAAATATGGGACATAGACTCTGTGACTCAAATTGCACCTCCAGCATGGTTGTCCGGTACATTAGGAAAAAAAGAAAACAAAGAACCACTTAGTGAAACAAAGTCGGTCACCCTGTAACCCACCTGGAACAAACTTTGAAGCTTGTTATCCTAGTGCACTTGCCACGCTATCAGGAACCCCCACTTAAACCGCGCCATTGTGAGGTGAAGATAAAAAGCACTTTATTCCTCCATTGATCAAACCGTTGAGATGTCCCCGGCAGCTCCCTTTCCCAGGCCCTACAACAATTGAGGTATGATCCTGACTCAGTTTGGGATGAAAGATAGCCACGGTAGAGCCATGGAGATCAAGATTGCTGGGGAGCGACGCGGAGCGACACAGTAGATCCTCACAACATGGAGAAAGACGCTTTAAAAGGAGACTCTTCTTTTAACAGAAGCATTAAAGAAATGCCGAAGCCTGCAAGTACCTGAGCCCCTATCAGATGGAGTGGCGGAGAAACCCGAGACCACCGCAAGTCCGCTAGGGGTAACAAGACACCCCTATTGGTGATGCTCACGTCACTGAGAGAATGTTGCCGGACAGTTTCTTCGCGATCCCTATAAAAGGAACCGCCCATAGGGTGAACCGGAGGGGGAAATAAATGGTTATCCGATTATAGGGAGAAGTGTTACCAGCTAGGTCCAATAAAGTGGGCCAAGGGCCTTTGATTTCAAATTAAAATAGAATGGAGTGCGGAAGTTGAGCGTGTACTGCAAAGACGCATGGGCCGTTTGGTATCTCGACGATCAGAAAGGGTTCGGAGGGGTTGGTGCTCTGGCCAACGGAAGGAATGACTATCGCCTGGGAGAGAGACTGGTCTGCGCAAAAATCGACCCACCCAGACTTGTCCTGTTAGTACTATTGACCAAAGTCCAAAAAGCCTAGCATAGACATGGCCGCCAGATAAATAAGTACCCTGTGCACGATCCCAATCCCCACACCCCCCTGCTACTGTTATTATTTTTAACAAGCATTTGCTGCTAAAGACGGTTGTCTCAGCTTTTAGTCGCTAACAAATTTAATTTTTGTGTACAGAGTTTTGGCGCAAAATTACTATTTTTAGCAGTCTTTATTGGGTGGAAACAGGATGACTTTCCCTTTAACGGAATTTGCTGCTAATCAAAGTTATCCTCGTCTTTTGTCACGAAAACGATACGTCAAATATGTTTGTCTACACGATATATTATTATAATAATTTGTTTCTGACAAAACCAAGATTATATACAGCATATTGTTCGCAACTGAACTGTTTACCTGGATGACTTTAGTGCAGCTAAAAAACCGGCTTATTTAACTGATTTTTTGTTGCAATAAATATATCTCGAAAATCTGTAAAAACCCAGCTTTTTAGCGACAAAAGCGAGTTATCTTTACTAGTGCCAAAATCTGTAAAAATACAGATTTCAGTGCTAAAAATCTGTAAAAACTGTATTTTTGACAACAAAAAACAGATACATTTATTAGCCTCAAAATCCGTAAAAAAAAGTATTTTAGCACCAAAGACCGTAATAAACCATATTTTTAGTGCGACAGTAAGCTAGATACACTTTAATAGCGGCAAAATCGTAAAAAAACCTATTTATTTTGCCGTCCAAAATCCGTTAAAAATCGTATTTTAAAGCGACAAAATGGTGACGATAATTTTTGCATATGCACCAAAAATCCTCCAAAAAAGCTACAATTTAGCACAACCAATACATCTTTTTAAAAAACGTATTTTAGCATGAGAAGTGAGATAACTTTATTAACAACAAAATCTGTAAAGAAAAGATTCTTGTGCCAAAATCCGTAAAAAATGGATTCTTGCACCAAAATCCGTAAAAAAAATTAATTTTTAAGCGTCCAGAACGCGAGAACCAAACATATAGCGATCAATATCTGATAAATAAAATATTTTAAGCGTCCAAAACATCCGAAAAAAAGGGGGATTCTTGCCCAAAATCCGTAAAGAATATGCGACGAGGAGCGTCGAGATCACTTTATTTTGTCTCCAATAATCTGTAAATGAAAAGGAGATTTAGGTGGACAAAAACCGTAAAAAGAAATGAATTCTTGTCCCAAAAGGCCAAAAATTTCCGAAAAATTGACTGTTTTTGGTGTAGCGACAGACGTGAATAACTATTTAGCGCCAAAACTGTAAAACAGAAAAGGATTTAAGCGCCAAAATCCGAAAAAAAAATGATTCTTATGCCAAAAGCTTTAAAATAACGTATTTTAGCATCATAAGCGTAGATAAAGACTTTATTAGTCAATAAATCCCTAAATATTATTTATTTTTACAGCGAAAAAAACATAAAAAGTTGTCATAAATCGTTAGCTACCAAAGCATGAACATGTTATTCTATGAAACGGGTCAAACAAAGACAAACATCAACTGAGCTGTTTTATTCAGATTATGCTAATGTAATAGGAAAGCTTTATTAACACTCCGCTATATGGGTGGGGGACTTGGGTCTCCTGGGAGTGTGTTATTTCATGGGAAAAATTGAATGCAAAGATACGCTGTGGAAAATGCAGCCAAAAAAACCACGCAACAAAAAACGTACGGCCGTTTCCATAGGACCCAGTATAAATTTCACTTGAGCCCTGTCACTGCGTTTTTTAGGGACATGTTTGCAAAAGACGACTAGTTAAAAAAAATAGCAGAATAACAAGCACAGTGTAGTATACAGCAGGGAGGTTTTTACAATAGAGACTATGGTAGTGATGATTACAGTCTTTTTTCCATGCGTTTTTAGAAAACGAACAAACCGCGCTGTAAAAAACTGCCGTGATTTTCTGTTGCAGTGTATGACAGGGCCGGGACACTGTATGCAGATGTGTAGGCGAATCGCCTAGGGCGCCTACCTCGCCCTGTCCCCCAAAGGGGGCCGCTAGGCCGGGGCCGGGCCAAACCTCCCGGGCTCCAGGGACCGGGCTGCCGGGTGGCCTGAAAAAGCGCCCTGCGAGTCTCTTTGAAGGCTTCTTGGTGAGTCTAGGAGAGGCTGTAGCCTGCTCCCCTGCCCGAAAAGACATTGTCGGTTATACCGTCTCCCCGGAGGATCAGCTGTGAATCCTGCCGGTAAGTCACGGGATCCGTCACAGCTGTGGCCGCCGGATCCTCAAAGCTGCTGCCCCGTTGTGGTCTCATCTGGCACGTTCCGCGAAAGTTGACTCGTCATCGCGATGCTGCCATCCTCCTCAACTCCCGAGCCCATCATAGCCGGAGGCGCCGTTACCAAGGCGTCGGGGGGGCGTGCCGTAGGGAGCGTCCCGGCACTGGATGAGGCGGGGCCCGACGAGCAGCACGCTGCACCGAAGCAGGTACATATGAATGTGTAGGGTTGTTTTTAATTACCTTGCAGTAAATGCCCCTTATATACCTTGCCTTAGACCTTTGTCTAAGCCTGCCTAGATTGTGCCCTATATACCTGCATGAGTGCCCAATTATGCCTGCCTGACCTCTATATGCTGTCTAGTGGCCCCTATATACCTGGCCTAGCCCTATATACCTAGCATGAGTGCCCCTATAAGGTACCTACATGAGTCCTCTATTATGCCTGCGTGAGTGCCCCTATATACCTTTCAGAGGCCCCAATAAAGCCGTGCCTGGAGCCTCCTATATCCTGCTTAGTGCCCCTATAATACTGCTGAGCCCCTAATACTCTGCTGAGTGCCCCAATATACCTGCCTGACCTCTATATACCTGACTGAGTCCCCTATATACCTGACTGACCCCTATTATAACCAGCCTGACATCCCCTATATATTGGCCAGCTGAGTGCCCTATATACCTGCCTGAGGTGGTGCCCCGCTACAGCTATATACTGCCCTTAGAGATTCCCCTAGCTATATACCTGCCCTTAGAGATGACCCCGTAGCTTATATACCTCCTTAGAGTGTCCTCCTAGCTATATACCTGTCTGAGAAGTGTCCTAGCTAATACATACGTGTCCTGACAGCGAGCGCCCTATATACCTGCCTGAGATGCCCCTAGCTATATACCTGGCCTGAGTAGTGCGCACTGATATACCTGCGCTGAAGGTGTGCCCCTAGCTATAACCTGCCTGAGAAGTGTGCCCCTAGCAATATACCTGCCTGAGAGTGCCCCTAGCTATAATAGCCTGCCTGACAGAGGGCCCCTAAATGACCTGTCCTGAGTGACCCAATATTTAAATAACTGCCTAAGGGACAATATCGATATAAACCTGCCTGCCTTAGGATATATAAAATAAATTAATATAGATAAACATAGTAATATATAATATATATATGTTAGTATATACCTTCCCTGACTGTGAGATGGCATACTCTATATACCTGCCTTACTGATGGGGGGACTGTATAACCCTGCCTAAAGTGAGTGTGGACATATATACCTGTTTAACTGCATGACCTAAATAGCTTCCAAATCAGAGAGGACGTGAAAACCTATGCTAATCTGAGGCGGGACTTATTATGAGACCTATAATTACAAGTGAGTTACTGAAAAGTTGAGGAATCCTAAGATATTGGTGTCCCAAATCCTCATGGACGTGAGTTCATGGGACCGTGGAGCAATCAGGCATGAAGGTTGTGAACCAAGATGGATGAGAATAAAAGGGAAAGTGAACGACGCCCACCCTATCGCAGAAAAGGCATCTCCTGTAAGTCACTAAATGTAACTGCAGTGTAATCACTTATATTTCTGCAGAGCCTACATACAACATATCTACTGCTATCTGGTCACTGTATGGCGGTGGTATATATAATCAGAGCCTGTGTACAGCTGATGGTCACATGTGGGGGTTGGGTTCGGTCAGGGTCTGGCAGAATTATTTGAGCCTTAAGTAGTAATAGTTTAGGGTCTTGGTTTTGTAGGAGTGTTTTTTAGTAACAATCACTTGTCTGGTAGATTTCCTCCATGTATCGGTGGATTATTTGGTGATTGTTATTTGTAATGTATTACACTGTCAAATGGAGGGGAGCGATTTTGAAAAAGCTAATTTGTCATTGTGCAGTGACTGCTGAGGAGATGGACAGGAGAAATGGGGAATATGCAGAAAGTTAGTAACAGGAACTGGTGCAGGGGCGAGAGGAATTAGTGTGGGGGGGAGGGGCAATTTTTTGTAGTTGCCTAGGGCATCAAAATGCCTTGTCCCGGCCCTGAGTGCAGATATAGTCTTAGGTGTATACAACCTGTGTGGTGTATCAGCCGCTCCTGTTGAAGGGGTACCACCAATAGCCTGGCATCTGAGGCAAGTGACCACCAAAATTATAATTGGTCCCTTAACATACAATATTAGTTGAATACAGATCGACCATTGTATATTGAAATCATATACGTCCACACGATGAGTACATTTTACTCGTTGTATTCTGTCATGGTTTTCAACCAGCATTTACATAGTATTGCATTTGGATTTAGGCTAATTTTTTTACTCATGACTTACAGTCAGAAACGAGTCCCATTCATTTCTATATGGTTTTGGATGCGGATCCGCATTAAAAATCACATACAAATGTTTGGGGTGCGTTTTGCACCAGGTTTTTAGCTATCCCCGTTGAAATCAATAGTACATGTCCACGCAAAATATGACCAAAGAATGAACAGGTTCTAAGTTTTTGAACAGCAAAGAACTGACCACTGAAAATGCACATTGTATGAACTAGAACGCTTATTTTCTGTTGAGGTTCACTTTCCGTTTTAGACAAGTATTTCAAGTCAAATCCACGTGGATTCTGATTTGAAATGCTTGCTGTGTGAATGTATTGTAACTCAGAGCCCCAAATTGTCACCAACATAATGCAAAGTGAAGATTAAAAAAATGAAGCAGATACTAATCCTGATAAAGCGAGTACATACATATAACATCAGAAAGAGCTGCTGGAAGCTGGAAATCACTTTCTATGTTGGGGACAGGAGCTTCTTTGGGTCTTGTACTTTATACAAATTGTACCAGAAAAAAGAAAATGGAGCCCTCACCTGGTGCCCAGTGGAGCCGCTCATCCTGGCACATGTAAGAGCAGTACAGGATATGTAGTACCGCACTGTACTATAGAGAGGCTACTATACCGCTAATCACTGCATGCACCTCACTAACACATGTAAGAGCAGTACAGGACATGTAGTACTGCACTGTACTGTAGAGAGGAGCTACTAGACTGCCAATCACTTTTTGCATTGCGCTAATACATGTAAGAGCAGTACAGG
The DNA here is from genome assembly GCA_025379985.1 of Phyllomedusa bahiana. Taxonomy (NCBI): domain Eukaryota; kingdom Metazoa; phylum Chordata; class Amphibia; order Anura; family Hylidae; genus Phyllomedusa; species Phyllomedusa bahiana. The sequence goes on along the minus strand of JAODAL010024808.1, from coordinate 36,032 downwards.
ACATGTAGTACCGCATTGTACTGTAGAGAGGCGCTACGAGACTGCTAATCACTACATGCAACTCACTAATACATGTAAGAGCAGTACAGGACATGTAGTACCACACTGTACTGTAGAGAGGTGCTACTAGACTACCCATCACTGCATGCACCTATAATAACATCGGAAGGTTATTAATACAATACAATCATGTAGTCACTAATAATTGATTGGATCAACCACAGTCTGAATCACTATACTCTGCACAACAGATCATCAGTGTAAACCCGAGATCAGTCATCATATCTTGAAATACTGAATGTCTGAGGAAAGACCATTGTATGTTGAAAATATTGTATCCTGAGAAATCACTGTAGTTGGTTTGGTTCACATCTGCGTTGGAGGTTCCGTTAAGAGTCTGTATTGCAGATTTAATCAAAAACATGAAAAAATAGTACAGCATGCAGCATTATTTTTTCCTTCAAATAATGAAAACAATGACGAAAACCCGACAGTCCCCATTGTAGCCATTGGGATTCATCAGACGCCACTGGTGTTTGCCATTAAACGGATCATTTACATATTCCTGCTCCTATGATGGAACAGAAAACCATAAAAACCATAAAAAAATATCTCACATGGGAACCACATGGGGTGGGTGGGGGGGATGAAGGCCCGGGACCAGATGGTTTCACTACAAAAAAAGTATAAAACCTTTCCAGACCATCTTTCCCCCTTATTGCTGAAAGCCTTTAATTCCATATCTCCAGAGGTTCCCTTTCCCTACCAGATGACGATGGCACATGTGGCAATCATCCCTAAACCTGGGAAAGATCCACAATCTTGTGGTAGCTATCGTCCCATTTCCCTATTGAACGTAGACCTGAAAATCTATGCTAAATTAATTTCGAACAGAAGAGAAGCGCGTGACAACACACTCAAAACTCTTGACATCATTCATTATGCCCGTACTCATAAAATTCCTCTCATGGTTTTATTATTGGATGCAAAGAAGGCACTCGATAGAATATTGTGGCCTTCTCTCCCCCAGACTCTTGCTCACATAGGATTAGGCCCTATCTTTCTATTCAAAATTTCGGCCCCTTACCAATTACCCTCTGCCAGCATTAAAGTTAATGGTGCCTTATCTGAACCCTTTTCTATCAGTAATGGGACGAGGCAGGGATGTCTCCTATCCCCATTGTTATACGTTTTGGTAATGGAGAACTTGATGGCCTCCATTAGATCCAGCCCTGACATTAAGGAGATCGACATTGGGATACAGGAATATAAGTGCTCTGCATTTGCGGATGACCTGTCAGTCTATATTACAAATCCACACATCTCTCTACCAGCTTTGATGGCAGAGATACAAAATTTCAAACCTTAAAATAAACTTTAAAATAAATTTTTCTAAGTCCTAAGCACTCAATGTTGGTCTCCTTTCGCAGGATCGGAACCTTTTGCAATCTAACTTTCCATCTTTAGTGGCCTAGGGGAGACATCTCTTATTTGGGGATACGTATTTCATTGAAGCTCTCCAAGCTTTTTTCAGATAACTTTGTCCCACTTCTCCACCGAACGATAAAAGATATAGATAATTGGAACAAAAAAGACCTTTCTTGGTTTGGTAGGATAAATGTGCTTAAGTTGTCCATTCTCCCAAAATTCCTATATCTTTTTCACACCATCCCTGTACATATCCTTTCCCCATTGTGGAAGAAGGTTAGACGTTGTTTCAGCTCTTTTGCTGGTCCACCCGAAGACCACAAATTGCATATGGCACGTTCCTCAGGCCCAAGGATGCTGGTGGTACAGGACTGCCTGATTGCAGGCTGTACTATCTGGCTTCAGCTTATACCTGACTCTTGGCCCTTACTTTGGACCGAGATAGAAAACTTTTGGTCAATCTGGCGGTGGACCTTAGTTCCTCTGCAGTGGCCGTCCTCCTCTGGACCTGGACTCCTGCTACCCAGGGAAGCATCTCTTCCTCCTTCTGTGTGGAAGGCCATTGTCTACTCACATAGAAACTCACATACTCTCATTGACCTTTCGGGTCATTATGTACCGATTACTGACAACCCTGATTTCCCTCCCGGTTGCTCATCTATTGACTTTCTAGGTGGTACAAGGAAGGCTCCACTGCGGCTCAGTCATGTGACATCAGAAGGGAAGTTGAAACCGAATGATGATATTGTAACGGAGGAGTGGATCCGCTGGGCCAACGCAAGCGATGATAGCTAAGCCACGCCAGGGAACGGAATCTAAGTAGCCCCCGGTTTTCACCAGAGCCCGCCGGGAAAGGGGATGGACTTGCTGCGGCGTGAGGCTACCAGGTCGTTACCCTGACGTGACTTGCTTGCGATGGCGGCCGGGTACAGCGTGGTACAAAAACTAATCTGAGGCATAGTCGGGGACAGGCAGAAGGTCAGGCAGACAGAGAGGTTCGTAGTCAGAGACGGGCAGACGGTCAGGGAAAGGGCGGCAAAACAGGCAAGGTCAGGAAACGTGAGCGAGGCGGACTGGTACACGGTAATCAAGACGAAACTCAAAACTCTCTAAAGCACACCAAAAACACACCAACAGACTTTGGGAGGGAAATGTTGGGGGCGGATTCCCTTTAAAAAAGAACCAGCGCCTGACCAATGGACCAATTATTTGGGACGCTGGCCCTTAAATTTAGAGAAGTTGGCGCGCGCGCGCCCTTAGAGCAGGCCCCTGCCGGCCAGGGTTGCACGGCGCCCGGGAGGGCGGGGGCCGGGGGGCCCGGGGCAGATAAGGTCGCGGGCAGCCGCACCGGGGACCCCGGGGTGACTGCGGGGGAGGGATACGTCACAGATATTATCAGTGGGAAAACATTTTCTGCTAGATACCCCTTTCATTATATGCAACTGTCCCACGTTTTTTTGCAAAATTAAACCTAGGCTGAACTTACATAGAGCCCTCATGACCTTTGAACAATTGTTCCTGACTTCTTCAGGATCGAGATATTTCTTGTCTCTAATCTATAAAATGTTGCTCTCTGTACCCTCTGCATCCCTTTCCTCGTTTTGTTAACGATGGGAGTGTGAGTTGGGTCTTTCCTTTACTATTCCACAGTGGGAAAGGTGTTTTCAACTAACTCATAGAGCAGCCCTTGCCTCCAGATATCAGGAAACCTGCTATAAGATCCTGTCTAGGTGGTATAGAGTTCCCCTTGTACTACATAAATTGTTCCCATTGGTCTAGAGTGAATGCTGGAGATGTGGGATAGAAGAGGGCACCATGCTACATATTTGGTGGGGATGCTCCTTGCTCAAAGGATTCTGGTCCTGGGAAAATAGAGGGGGTTTTAAAGGAAGCTCCCGGGTGACCCCAAATTCCAAATTCGGGGAGACTTTGTTTGTTTTTTTTGTTCGAAAATGCCAGGTTTAGAAATTTTTTAAAAAAACCCCCCCTCAACCCATTTTTAAAAAAAGCTGCCAAAAAAAATTTATCCTGGGGGAAAGGGAAAATTTCTTCTATTCGCCCAAATATCGGGAAATTGGTTTTCAGAAAACATTTCAAAACGGGGAGGAGGGGGGGAACTGATGTCTCAGCCCCCTTAGAAAATTTACATAAAAAAAAGGGGGCCTTTTTTCACGGCAAGGGAAAAATTCCCGGGTATTGATTTGTGTGAAACCAGGGGCCGGGCGGGGGGGAAGAAAAGGGAAAAACCCCTTTTCCCCCTCCCATTCACATGTCTTTATTCCGTGAAAACCGGACGGAGAATGGGCTTGAAAAATTTTTTTTTCGGGCGGGCCGGGGGTTTTTAAAAACCGGGGGCGGAGCCCCGTGCAGTGGGGTTTTCCATAGGAGCCCTTTTTGTGCTCGTTTTGCGGCCCCGGTTTTTTTTCAGACAGTCCCCAAAACCCCAAAAACCTCTGAAAAAACCCCCCCAAAAAAACCCGTGCCGTGGGAAAAAAATGCCCTAACAAAAACCTGGCTGTCTTTGTTTCCCTTTTAAAAAACCCCCATTGTACCCCTCAATGTTTTTGGGGATTTTCCCTTTTTGGGGTTCAAAAACTGTGGGCTTGGGCCTTGCTTTTGGGTGGGGGTTGTTTTTCGCCCTTTCCCGGGCGGTTCTAATGATTTACGGGGGAAGGGGCCGGGGGAACTCCCTGGAAGGCTATGTGGAATCCCTTGTTTTTTGGGTACCTTTTTGTGTGTGGTGCCCCAAACCCCCCCTTTGGGTTTTTTTTTTTCCTTTTTCTTTTTTCCCCCTCCTTTCTTTCTTTGTTTTTTTTTTCCCCTTGTATTGTTTTTTTTGTATTCATGTGGGTGCCTAAAATTTAACCCTTTAAAGGGGTTTTTTGCCACCTTTTTAATGTTTCCCGGGGGGAACCAGAATTTGGGGTTTTTTAATCACTTTTTTTAAAAAATATGTGATTAAAAAAAAGTGAAGATTTGGGAAGTTTCAGCTTTGCTCAGTCCCCCGTAGTTTTCTGAAAGTTTCCCTTTAAAACACGCCCAAAAAGGAGCTAAACAGGCCACCCTTGCGTAAAAAACCTTTTTAAACTGTTTGCCCAGGGAAAAATCCAATGAGTTTTTTTAAGGGCCAGGGTAAGAAAGTCCCAGTCTAGGGAAGGCCCTGTTTTTGCTGAAATTGAGAACCCACTGTTGTACGGGTTTTTTATTTAAAACTTAAGTTTTTGAACGCCCCCTTATTTTTTCACTCTCTGCTCACCCCCTCCCCCTCTCCCCCCTTTTTGGCGGGGCCTTGGATGATCAGCATGTTTTGGGTTAAAAATTTACCCCCCCGTGCTCTTTAAAGGGTTTAAGTAAAGGGTAACGCCGTCCTGGGCAAATACCTTTTAAAATTTATGAAATTTAAAGATTTCCGGGGGTTCCCCCGGCGCCCCGAAATTGGGGCCGCAGTAGGGAAAACGGCTCCCCCCCCCCCCCGGCCCGGTTTTTAGAGGGGCAAAAAGGTTTTAATACAGCGCGGGCCCGGGCCAAACCATACCCGGGGAAAAAGCCCCGCCCGAAAAACCGGGAGCTTTCCCTGCCCCCCAAAACGGGGTTCGCGGCCCACGGCCCTGTTTTACCCCCCCCGATTCGCCCGCCGGGGGGAAAACGTAAAAGCCCGGGCCCCTGCCTGGTTTCCTAAAGGGGGGGGGTTTTGGTGCGGCGCGCACCGCAGCACCCGAGGGACGTTTTCTTCTGTTTTTCCGGCTGGAAGTGGGGTAAGGGAAATTTTTACCCCTGCCCCAATAACACCCCACAGGACTGACCAAACTCCCGAGGGGGGGCCTTAAAGATACAGCTGTCTTGCCATACAGAAGCTTTAATCCAGGCTGCCTCACACTTGCCACTCAGTGGTGGATGCAGCTTATCTGCAGAAGGAGGCCCCTCACACAGCTGCCAGAGGGGTTACAAACCCCCGCCACGATCCTTCAGTCTTTTTCTACTCCTGATGGAGAAAATACTTTACTCCGAAATTCCCCTAAGACCATAGCACCACGAGACCAGCCTCGGATATACCTAAAAAGGCCTCCACATCCATGTGCCGCCAGTGACCGGGAGAGATAACACAGCAGCGCCCATCATCAGCAGGGGGGGTAAGTGAACGATGAACGAATCCCTACCAGAATTCTGCCTCCTGCCTTCAAGCCACATGGGTCCCATGGTTCGAGAACCACCTGCACTGTGCCGATCATTATAAGCTCCGGCTACAGAATTAGCAAGACAAATCGCACCCAGAATACCTGCAAGCGGCCTCTTGAATCCACCGCCCATAGCCTCTCTGCACAACTACAGCAGGATGTTCAAGCTCCTCAGCCAGACTCGAAGAAATATAGAACATAGTAAATGACCTGGAGACTGACAACATCACTTCTGAACGCCCGTCTGAAAACTCTGCGCCCAAGGCACAACTGGTTCAAGACAAGAAGCGACGAAGACCTTGAAAATTCGCTCCAGCTGAGTAACCTGAGGCTATGGTCCCTCCCTGAATCGTTCAAACAGCGCGACCTACAACCTCTCTGCCAGAACGCTCCTTCACCCTGGGCATCAACCACGGCTGCCATATAAAAATAATAAAAAATAAAAAAAAAAAAAATAAAAAGTCTAAAAAAATTTAAATTAAAAAAAAAAAATAAAAAACTTAAAAATAAAAATTAAAAAAAAAATAAAAAAAAAAAAAAAAAAAAAAAAAAAAAAAAAAAATAAAATTGTATCAGAAAGAATCACCGATAGGCACGGAGGGAAGAACGCCCAACTCCAGCAACCTAAATCACAGCAACGGCATAAGAGCCGCACTGTAATAAATGAAGTCCTGGACTATCAAAGATAAGGCGGAAATCCTGAGGGCGTATCGCAGGCTCAACCTAGCCACTTCCTACACCATGGGCATAAGTGCTGCCTATTTGAAGGATTTACTTACTCCGCAGTAGGTTTCCCAGAAGAGGCGCGCCTCTCACAAAATTTGCACATCACTATTCCATCAGAAGATCCGATATTCAGATTCTCTACCCGGCCACCCTCTAAAGTGCTGGATTCTGATGCCCGCCCCAGATTTCTGATAGATTCATCAGGTGGAAGCGGCAGAAAGATCTGCGAGAACCGACCATCTTCAGAGAGGCACCCGCCTCCAAAACACCCAGCTCGACCACCGAAGATCAACCTGAGACGACTGCAGCAGCCCTCCCAAGAGAAACCTTCAAGAAAAGGAGAGGAAGCACATGGACACGCTACTCGAACTCAATCAACCCCTCCCTCTCTCCTAAATAAGGACGCCAGCCTGACGGGGCGTCAACCAGGGAACTCTACTCCGGACTGAGTGGACTGACCGATCCCTAGCCTCGACGAGGATCAGTTTTGGGGTAGGGGAGGGACTGGTTGTACGGACGGCACCCAAGAGTTGTTCCCAACACTTTCCTTAGTTGAAGGACGTGAGTAAACACATGGGTCTTTTATGACTTTTTGAGATGTAATTCCTTTGTTTCATAATTGTTCATAGGCCAATCTAGAAAAAACTCAAGAAAAATTCTAGAGCTTTAAAGGTTTGCCGGAGGGGGGAGGGGGGTACGTCTCTCACTTAGGGTGTTCATGCTGAAGGAAAAAAGAAGTCCTTCCAACGCACTGAAGGCGGTGCAATGTAACAGCCCTCGCTTCACAGCTTAGATTACATTTCAGGCCGATTGGCAAATGTTTGCATGCCTATTAGCTCCCAGTTTACTAGTTGTTAAATTTGTCAGTGTCCCTACGGCGTCCATCTTCCATGCTCTATTCGATGCCCCCGATGATCTGCCAAAAATTTTTGAGTCCACCTAACATATTAAGTGCCAACACGCACTCCCCAATAGAGATACACTTTACATGGCGGATCATCTCCTGAACATAAAAGGGGGCCTCCGTTCCCCAATAAACGGATGAAGGTGATCCGGCAAATCTAAAGAGACTTCGCCCGATGTGGTTCTCCTACAGAATCGCACTTGCAGGCTGATGACATTAAGCGGTTGAGAACGTGTGAGGTGGGATCACGCCTTTGGATCCCCGTCTACGTGTTGCAAGGCAGGGTGGTCAAACGCTCATTCATAAAAATTACCCTATTGAAACAGAGTCTCACACGAACACACACTGAGGGAAGAGTCTCGCACTTAGTAAATCCAAGTGGTGAGAAATTGACCTTAGCATCTTTAATAACAATGGACCCAATGGTCAGAGACCGGATTTTTCAGGAGTTAGCGGAGAGATTTGTGCCGATCAAAATCAATGCCAAATTATTGGAAGATAACATGAATAGCGGTCTTAACCAGGTGGCGGATAGGAGGGGAGGGCCAACATCCCAAGCAGATCAGAAGAGTCATTTCCAAGTCAGAAAATGGTATCTAACGCCCGCCCCCTTGGACAGCCACTAATCTCCACGACTGTATGGAGTAGCGGAATCCTGGATGAGCGGGATTACACCTATTACTCCCCGGTTCACCCAGTCGTGTCTAGGTGGACCATCTTCTGGTATCATGAACACCCTCCAACTAGAATAGAAAGTAGCCAGAAATTTGAACAGGTCATCTCTGATCACTCCCCAATCTCTGTGGACTTGATTGAATTCTTTCCTAGAGGTGCAGACTTTATTAGGAAGTTTCCTCCTTATCTTGCAAAACATACTATCTGCTGAGATGGTCAGGGTTGGTGGGATGACTAAGCTTCTGACAACCATCCCATCGGAAGATCCATCACTTCTAACTGGCGACTGCAAAAAGCGGTGCTTAGAGGCAGGGTTTTAGCCCTATACAAACGCAAGCTTTGCTGAATGTAGGCCTATTTGACCACCTCAGAAAAGGATAGGGAGACCTATAATACCTTCCTTGGGGATAGGCGCTGACAAACCCAAACGGGAAGGAACAGTCCCAAGCGGAGTTAGACCATTGGGCAGTCGTAGAGAGGAACTACATAGGTACACCCTTACACTTCCACACTCTTCAGGTACGAAACAAAACCGGGGAAACATCTTTCCGCTTGCTGAAAGGGTCCAACAAACCTGCACACATTCAAGCTTCTCTGCACACCGTAAGTACCAATACCCTATACCGGTAAGGTTTAAGTGACAACACCATACAATTTTATTCAACACCTTAACTCATACTCCAGGGTCAAATTCACAGCAGAGATGGACGGCTATTCTCACCAAAGGACAAATTGCCTCACATGTCCAATCTCCAGATGTAGAAACTGACTGCGACATACTGAGGAGGAGGACAAGATGGCTATTCGCCACTTGAAGGCAGGCAAGGCCCCGGGAACCTTATGGTTCTCGGTGGAGTGTAATCAAGAATCAGAGTGATCATATCACCCCCATCTCACCGACTACTATAACTCGATACAGCATAAAGAGAGTCCAGTTCGCCCGCGCAATCGAAAAACTGCATATATTAAAAAAGTATCCCGAAAAAGGAAGACCCCTGCTCCCTGCATCAAATAGGCCCATAATCCCACTAGACATTGACCCATAAGATCCCTGTCAAAGATAATGGCTGACCGTCCTCGCGTGATAAATGCCACACATGATTGGACCCTCCCCAAAGGTTTCATCAAGAGGAATAGCGCGGTGTGAAACATCAGGAAAGTGCAGCGGAAAGGAAAGGGTCCTACACAAACATTGGCCAGGGGAGAGGCCTGTCCTGGTGGCCTTTAGACTCAGAAAAGTCCTTCGTAATTGCGATGGGGACAGGCTTAGGTATTGTCCTTGATTACCATTGGAATTACAGGGACTTTTAGGTCTGTCCCCTCGGCCATTTACGATGCCCCAACCCCAAAATACATACCCCGTATACCTTCCCCAAAAATCACCCGCCAAAAGGGACAAACAGGGTGCCTCTTACCCCATACCTTTTTTAATATGCCTTAGAACCCTTGGCACGGGTTCTTAGGATTCTGACTCTTCACGGGATCCGGATAGGAGACAAGGAGGCTGAAGACCGCAATTTTGCAGACGATCTCATACTATTTCATGTACTTCTCCCCTGACCCAGCTCATCTCCAGTGCTGGAGTTGCGCGTTATTTCGTCACGCTAAAAGGGTATAAAGTAAACGTGTCCAAGAGTGAAGTGTTAAAATTGGCCCGAAGCTATCACAGTCCCAGTGGGCAAACAGGGTATTTAGACATTCCCTGGCTCAGGAACACATCACCCTATTTGGGTATCAAGGGTTCGGACTCCGGACTCGATGTATTAAGAAAAAATATTCCCCCTCTTATAAATAAAATCTCCCATTATCTGAAGCTTGGACCTCACAGTCCACTGACTCTCGCCGGTAGATTCCACCCGTAAAAATGTCTGCCTTCCCCAGCATCAAAAAACCCCCGTACAGACCCCCCATTCCTGCTCAAACATAACAACCTCAACCACATAAACTCAAGCGTCCTCCAGATTAAATATGGGCAGGAAAAAACCCCGTATTGCCGCTACATAAACTAATCCTGCCAGACAGGTCAGTGGGCTTAATCTCCAGATGGTTGGGTTTATAACCTGGCCTTCCAGGACACGTCACATGCTAGACTGGATTGGGGGTCTCTCCCCCCCTTCTCGAATTGGGAATTAGAAATAGAGTTAATGCGCCCTTGGCACCCACAGGCCTTGCTCCATACCAGGTATCCTAAGTTGCCATCTCTTGATTAAGTTGTCCCCCCTGTCCGAGACACAATTAATGGCCCTGGAAGTAGCTGAGGAAACGCTTAGGGCCCTTTCCTTCGCTCTCTCCAAGTACAGCCCATTTGGGACCATCCTGATTTTCCTCTCCGCAGGGTCAGAGCAATCCGAAATATTGTTTTAGGAACGTGGAGGGAGCAGGTCTGGCCCACGCGTGACATCAAATGCAAGTGAGTTCCGGAGATGGCTAAGCCCACGAGATGCTCGAGAGTTTCCCTTAACCCAAAGCAACACACAGCTTTTTTATTTATGGGGTGCCCCCCTGCCCTATCAGCTCTTCTATTATCTGTAAAAGGAAATGAGAGCTGTCTCCAAGGAACCATTCTATGATTTTTGAACACTTATGTACATCACACACAGTGAGACAAATGTCTTCGAGGGATTCTACGCGGACATTTAGAGGGTGGTTCCGGAAACTTGTACTTTCTACAGGCATTCCACTACTGAGCCGCCGATTGGTAATGCCCATATCCCAATATGATCCCGAAGGGTGTGGTGATATACGGAAAACACATCATTCTGCGAGACCTGCGGGAAACATACTTCAAAAAAATACACAACGCTCATCTAACCTCCTTCAACCTCCCCCCTCTCAAAACTTCCCCGATAGAATGCAGCCCTGCCCCAAATGATCCGGCACAAAAAAAACGGACCTATGGCACGGTCAGTGGAATGTCAGCTTATACACAACCTACTGGACACACTGCCATTCAAAAATTCACTTCACTTCTGGTCACCTAGAGAAACACAAAGAACACCAGATCTTCCCCTGCCCCAGGCCTCCGACGCTGATTGGGGGAAGGTTCTGAGGAGTCAGTCCACCCGCCGGTAATCCTGGGAATAGTTCACATTGCCCTTTTGGCAGCAAAACGAAGCCTCTACATTTATGGTCTGAAGCCCACTCGCCCGTTCCAATCTCCGGGGTCATAAAGCACAGCGAGGAGGATTAACTTATAGCGGACAGACTGAGACAGAGAGGCGCAAGTGAGATCCGATCCCCAGGGTTCTTCATACGATTGCGAACCTCATAGAAACGCATTACTCCGATATTAAGAGATAGAAGCCCTTAAGCAGAGATCACATGAAACCCGATTGTATGAAGGGAGGGAATTGGGCGGCACGCTGGGAACTTCAAGCAGAGGAACATTGGACTTGAGTATGAGGTTCAAATAAAGGACCATACGGCGCATGAGACAAGGATAGACGCAGTTGCACTTTAGTAGTGTTGATATTTTGATTTAATTACTTTCTTATAATACCCTTGTAAATTGATGTTTTAGCTCTGAATGTATTATCTCCATAATTCCAGGCACAGCCCGGAGCTTAACAAATGTGTGGTATGACCAATAATACAAATGTCCAAGATGATGGTGTTTTAATTGATTAAATTTTTGAAATGCAATCAAATTTGTATAAAAAAAAAAAAAAAAAAGATATATCAATTTACAAGTCAGATACATCAAGTTGACTTGTTTCCTCCTAGTTTTTTTTTTTATTTTTTTTTTTTTTTTTTTTTTTTTTTTTTTTTTTTTTTTTTTTTTTTTTTTTTTTTTTTTTTTTTTTTTTTTTTTTTTTGATTCTGCACCCAATTTGGTCAAATCGTAGTTTTTCCTACCCCACTTAATGTTCAATAATTCAGTACAACCACATTTTGACCATCCTTCTGTTTGTGTATCTCTATATCAGTATTTACATTCGTATAATTTGTGAGTACTTACTCTGTATCTCATTATGTGTAATAAAAACCTTTTTAAATTTGAAAGAAAAATCCACAGGATTCTTTATGTCCAAAGAAAACCCCATGAAAAACGTAGGTGCAACGTTTCATCCTCAATGGAGTCCTTGTCTCATGCCTGAAATAGTTTTCAACTATCTGAGAGTCTGTACAATTTTTCCCACGAAAATAAGACCTAACAACACTTTATCAGCTTGCAATATAAGGTCTCCCCTGACAAATAAGACCTAGGCGGCAGTCATTGCTACAAGATAGCACCCTATCACCTCCACACAAACGCACCGTACAAATTGATGGTAGATGAAAATATAAAAGACTTTTCTCAAAAACAAGTCACAAACAATCCAGAGTGCATTACCTCAAATCACCGGGAGAAGGTTTAACATTCACTTTGTGTAAGTCAGGAGATCCTTAGCATTCTGTGGGAGATACCAACTGTGCAGGAGTTGCTGAGGGCATAGCTGCTTGTACAGGGTGATCTGAGTCTCTAACTACATACAAAACGTAATAAGGCTGTGCACATCTAAAATATACTTTGAAAAACGCAAGCAATAGGTGCACACTGAAAGGCAATAGCATAACATCTAATACAAATAACGTGGCACACTAAAAACTAAATGAGACATAGAAAGTATATAGGAATATTGGGAAATGCATTACTGCTAAGGGAAAATATGAAAAACCTGGGACTCTTGTTTACAGTTTTGATCAAAGATTGTATTAAGCTCACCTCCCAAAACGTCAAGGGGATCCCAGAGCAGGTGAGTCCCTACACTAAACATGTTACCTCACTAGGCGTCAATCCAGACTGCAACTTCACAGGGAGTGATAGGAACTTGCAATTTGGTTATCCTGCACTGGTTAAAAAGAGGCAGCTGAGTGCAGCAAGCCAATGAGATTCCCAATTTCTCAAATAGATTTCAAAACGTAATTTAAAGGCTGTGCACATCTAAAATATACTTTGAAAAACGCAAAGCATAGGGCACACTTGAAAGGCAATAGCAAACATCTAATACAAATAACAGTGGCACACTAAAAACTAAATGAGACATAAAGGTATATAGGAATATTGGAAATGCATTACTGCTAAGGAAAATATATTTTTAGTGTGCCACTGTTATTTGTATTAGATGTATGCTATTGCCTTTCAGTGTGCACCTATGCTTGCGTTTTCAAGTTATATTTTAGATGTGCACAGACCTTATTACGTTTTGTAGTTTTATTTGAGAAATGGCATCTCATGGCTTGCTGCACTCAGCTGCCTCTTTTTTAAAAACCAGTGCAGGATAACCAAATTGCAAGTTCCTATCACTCCCTGTGAAGTTGCAGTCTGGATTGACGCCTAGTGAGGTAAAATTTTAGTGTTTGGGGCTCACCTGCTCTGGGATCCCCTTGACGTTTGGGAGGTGAGCTTAATACAATCTTTGATCAAAAACTGTAAACTAAAAGTCCCAGGTTTTCATATTTTCCTTAGCAGTAATGCATTTCCCAATATTCCTATATACCTTTATGTCTCATTTAGTTTTTAGTGTGCCACTGTTATTTGTATTAGATCTAACTACATACAGGCCCAGCACACTGATGATATAGTGTGACTGAGTGTTACCTGTTGCTTCAGAGTTGGGCTGGTTATGCTGATGTTTGTGATAACAGGACTACAGTATATTGTTAATGGAAAAAATAAGACATCCCCTGAAAATAAGACCTAGTGCATCCTTTGGAGCAAAAAATTAATAAAAACCTGTCTTATTTTCGGGGAAACAGGGTATTACAATGATCTTCTTTATGTAATAAAAGATTATCATTGGGTTTTTTGGACTGAGGATTTTTCTATTAATATGCAATATATGTGTTTTGTGTTATATTTATATTTTATATATATATATATATATATATATACACACAAACATATATTGCATATATATACTGTTCTCACTATTTGGTTTTCTTGACTTATGTGAACCTGTCCTAAGCCTAGGTTCAAATCGTGTTTGACCATAATGCAAAATGTGTATATTATAAAGTATATGCTAAGCATATCCCACACCTTCACTGTTTTGAGTCGAAGTTTCACATCCGTTTTTGCTTTTTGTTTTCCCTGGAGTCAGGCGAACAAGGGAAGGTGAGTATAGCTTTTCTTTTATTTTACATAGACCTCTAGCACTAGCGCGGTCTTCCTTATTCACTTCTATGGGAGTTCCAAGTATAGCCAACTGTGTGCGCTCAGCTATACTTGGGACTTTCATAGAAATGAATGAAGAGGACAGCGCTAGCGCCACATGCAGGGCCGGACCGCACTTAGCAACGAGTGGCCGGCGAAGAGGATTTGCTGAAACAGAACTACCCTTTTAAGTGCATTGGGGGATTATTGTAATAGCAAATCTGCATTCAAACACACAACCATACATGGATGAGCCCAAATCAGTCAACCAGCTGAATGCAGAAAATTTTATTTTGCAAAAGTTTGATTTGATTGTTTTTTATAATACAATTCAGACAAAATGCACTTTACACATATAAATTTGTATACAGCATCCAGGAACGTGGCTTCAAACAGAAGGAATTGGGCACATGCAGGAAGTCAGAGTGTATGCACTATGCGGCTTATTAGATGATATGCCATGGCCCAGTACAACCAGCTATTGCTACAGGTTACTTCACATCATACCTCACTGTTGAATGTGCAGTGGTAAAAATATGGCATTCTATATCAAGGCAGTGAGATGCATGGTACACGAGTCACCAGTTACGGAAGACGTCTTACATAGGACTGTACATATACACATACTGTAAATGTATATTCTATAGGCTGCACCTGGCAGGTAGGCGGCAGTACATGTGTGTGTATATATATATATATATATAATAATATATTTATAATATATAAAAATATATAAATATATATATATATATATATATATATATATACATACACATAAAATTTTTAAATTGAATTGTATGCGTTCCTTAAGTTATGTAGCATGTGTGGACAAGGCAGGTAGAGGTGTGTGGAGAAAACAGGTGGTCATATTGGGTCACAAAAGGTGAAGCCCCCCTCTGGCCCATTTAACTGGCAATCCCCACACGCACTCGGATGGTAGTGCCCAGGATAGAAGAATCACTCACAAGCTTAAGAGGGTCAACCTGCTTCACAGACTAGAGCTCCCTACGAAAAAAAAAAAACTTAAAATTACATAGTGGTCGCTAAAAATTTACATATAAAATTTTTTGACATAAAATGTCTTTCCTGGGACATTGTTTTGTTGGTGGTTTTCAGGGAACAATTCCCAGCATACCAGTCAATTACATTCAATTTTTTTGTAAAAAATTTTTTGGGGCAGTTTCAGTTTTTGGCAGTAACCTCTTCCGAAGTAGTTTTACTGCTGTCTGCTCTTACATTATTGTTCATGCTGGATTGGGGGTCTAAAGGCTTTCCCAAAAATATGTACTACATTCCCCCGTACTGCTTTTACTTAAATTGTGATTTTCGGGTTTTTTGGGGGCTAGTACGCCTCTTACAGTACAGTGCGGTACTACTTTCCCTTTAAACTGTTTTCTTACATGCAGGCTCGAAAGGGGGGCCGCCGGGGAACCGGGGGTTTTCCCCCGGTGGGCCCGGGCCCCCAAGCCCCGTTTTTGTTAAATGTGTTTATTTTTTAAAAATTTGAGAAGGCCGGCAAGATGTCCTTTCATTTTGACGTTTCCTTCTTTTTCGAGCGCGAAATGTTCCCCCCTATCTTCCCCCCCCCCCCGACCCCCCTTTAAACGTTCTCGGGGGCGTTTTTTTAATTGCGGACCGGACGTGTTTCCCTCCGGCCTCCGCATTGCCACGGCTCCTCCCCTGGTGCGGCAATGGGCGGGGCAGACGGGTCCTACCCGCGGGGAGAGAGGGATTGGGAAAAGGGGGAGGGGGCAGGGGGTTTAGGTAGGGCCCGGGGGGGGCCGGGGGGACTTCCCAAAGGGGCGCCTGCAGGACCAAACATTTCCCCCCGTTTCTCCCACATAAATTTTTAAGGGGGAAAAACTGGTCTGGTGGTTGGAAATTGGCAGAATTTCACTGTCCCCCTATATAAAAAGGGGGGGCCGCATAATAAATTTTTAAACAGCGCGGGGGGGCCCCCCCTTTTCCCCTCCCTGGGCCCACACTTTTTTTTAAATGACTTAAACTTGACAAAGGGGCCCCTGGGCGGGCTTTTTTGAAAGTTCTTTTAACACAAGCCCTTTAGCTTTTTTCAAAAACCCTATACCCCACAAGGCTTTTTTTAACCCCTCACAGGGCTAAAGGGAATGGGACTTTTAACCCTCACAGGGTCAGGGATGGGACTGAAAAACCCTCAAAGGGGCTCATGGAGGGGGACTGAAACCCTCACAGCCCCCATGGAGGGGGACAAAAACCCCTAAAGGGGCTCATGGTTTAGGTTTGTAACAAGAAATATAAAACCCACCCATGACCCTTGTGAGCATTAAAGGGGCGCTTTTTTTGTCCGGAGGGGGGTAATTTTTTCATTTTCAGAAAATGGTGGGCCCCCCCAAGAAAACCCCCCTTTGGGGGCCCCCCGACCCCCCAGTCCGACACTCCCTTTACATGTAATTTACTGAGGTTTATCAGGGGATTGGGGGGTTTTTTAAGCGCCTCTCTACAGAAACAGGGGCGTTACTAAAAATGTCCTTTACTGCTCTTACATTAAAGGGGGGTTGCTTTGCAGTGTTTTGGGTGGTCTATAGGGCCTCTCAAACTTTCAGTCCCGGTATTACATGTCCTTTTAACTCCCTCTTACATGTATTAGTGCAGTGCATGGGGGGTAAATTGGGTTTTTAGTAGCGCCTCTACAGTCCAGTGGGGTTACTAACTTCCTGTACTGCTTTTTAAATGTATTAGTGGGGTGGGGAGCAGTGTTTGGGTGGTTAGTACGCCTCTCTATATTACGTCCCGGTACTAAATTCCCTGTACTGCTTTACTGTATTAGTG
This sequence comes from Phyllomedusa bahiana, assembly GCA_025379985.1. NCBI lineage: Eukaryota > Metazoa > Chordata > Amphibia > Anura > Hylidae > Phyllomedusa > Phyllomedusa bahiana. Next base: position 19,180 of record JAODAL010024808.1, on the reverse strand, counting down.
AGGTCCCATGCAGTGTTTGGGTTGTCTAGCCCCCTTTCCCCCTTTCAGTACATTTTGGCGGTATTTACTTGCCCTGAACTGCTCTTCCCATGTATTAGTGAGGTGCATGGGTTTGGGGGTTCTATAGAGCTTTTTAAACAATACAGGGGGAACCAGGGTCCGGTATTTCTCTTACATTTTTTATGGGGTTTCAGGCAGTGTTTGGGGGTCTAGGCCCCTCCACAGAAAAAGTGCAGTACTACATGCCCCTGAACACCCCTTTACATTTTGAGTGGGGGTTTCATGTAGTGATTGGAGGTCTTTTTTAGCGCCTCTAAAACAGTACAGTGTGGAAATACATGCCTTTTAAACTACTTTACATTTTTTTGTGCGGGGCATGCAGTGATTGGGGGTTTTAAGTCCCCGCCTCTCTACATACAGTGCGGGTTCTACATGTCCTGTACTGCTCTTACATGTATTAGTGAGGTGCAGTAGTGATTGGTGGTCTATTTACCGCCTTCCTACAGTACGTCGGTATAAAATGCCCTTATTTGCTTTTAAACATGAAATTAGTGGGGTACTTTCCCAGTTATTGGCAGTCTAGTAGGGGCCTCTTTTACAGTACGGGTTCTTTTCTACATGTCCTGTATCCCTTTTAATGTATTTTAAGGTGCATGTGGGTGATTGGGGTCTAGTCCCCGCCTCTCAAAATTTACAGTGCTTTAATTAAAATTTTCCTTTGTACTGCTTTTACATGTATTAGTGTTTTTGCTTTTGGGTTTGGTTGGTCAAGTAAAAACCTCTCAACATTTCGGGCAGAAACTAATGTCCTGTACTGCTCTTACATTTTTTGGTGGGGTTTGATGTAGTGTTGGGAAGGTTAGTAGCGCCTCTCTAAAATTAAAAATGCGGAAACTAAAACGCCCTGTACTGCTCTTACATGTTTTGTGAGGTGAAAATTAGTGTTTGGGGAGGTCTAGTAACCCCAATTTTACAGTACAATGCTTTTACTATATGTCCTGAACTGCTCTTACTTGTATTAGCAAATTGAAATATGCCCATAAACAGCCCGTGTAAACTTAGCCCAAAAGGGCCCCGGGAAATCAGCATCTGTTAGAAAACGAAAAAAAACACAAATTAGGCAAAGAATGAAAAAATTTGGCACAGTGGTACAAGCTATGTCAAAAGATTTTATCTTGAAAAGACTAGTCCAGACACTTTTCATTTCTGTAGCGCTTTATTGTTTTTTGGGTTGTTTTTTTTAGAGCCCCTCTTCCCCCATCCCATTTTTCTAGACATTTTTAAAAAACTGTGAAATGGGGTTTGCAAAAAAGGCCCAAAAAAGTTTTTTAAAAACCCAAAAAAACAATGGACATGCATGTTCTACAGATTTTTGGGGCAAAAATTTGTTTAGAAAATCTGCCCCCCCTACTGAAAGTTCACTCCCCCTTTTCCTTCTTTTTTTTTAAGCCCCCACCCTGGATAAAAAAGGGGGCCCCTTCCCCAAACCCCACCTTCTTTCTTGAAACTAAAAAGGGAAAAATTCCCTTTCCTCTCGAACTTTTTTAAAATTGCCCTTTTAAAAATGTTTTGACAAAGAAATTAGAAAATGATTTTAATTGAACCTGTGATTTCTGTCAAAAAGTGTTTTCCCTTTTCCAGCCCTTTTTTCAGCAATGCTCTGAAGACTCTGTATGCGTTCTGGTTCCATTCGTGTAAGGTAACATGCGTGTCCAGGGCGTGGGCGAGTGCAGATCAACAGCTGGAAATACAGACACGGTTTATAAAATCTGTCTGTCAGTAGTCACTAGATACTAGTCCATCTCAAAAAATTAGAATATCAATGAAAAGATAATTGATATCAATAATTTAAGTCAAGTAGAGAAACCCATATATTGTATAGACTCATTATAGTATGAATGACAAGGTTTAATAGAATACATGTGTGCGCCCTATAACAAATAAAAAGATAGTCCTGGAGAACCCCTTAATTTTCAATGATATTCTAATTTTTTGAGATGCACTTATAAATGTAAGATTGCATTAGGAATGTATTGAAGCTCTAAGGCTCTGTTCACACTACCATCATTTCGGAATCTCAGTCTGTAGTTCCCTCAGATTTGAAGGTGCGGCAGAGCGACCATAAGTGGTCACAGGGTGCTGCCACTAGGTTGCGCATGTCAGGAGACCCGCTAGAAACGTGCCACCGAGGGCCTGGTCTCGGTGGGGGAAGCCAGGTGTCGTCGGTCAGCAACATTAGGTTACTGACACTCGGATGTAGTGCGGCTGATGTCCAGCAATTATGGGTTGGCTTCCCCGGAACAGCTGCAGTTGGGTGGGTGGCTGTTCCCACGTTTCAATTCCTGTTTTTTTCCAGGCCTATAAAAAGCCTATCTCTCCAGTTACTTATGTGGTGTGGAGCAACAAGAGAGCTGAGGAGAGACTCTTACCCCTATACTTGAGGCAAGGCTTGAGGAAAGCTTAGAGTGTACAGGGACTGTACAGTATTGGTGGGAGCTGGACGGTAGGTCCAGACCACAGATTAGAGAGGGACTCTAATATTGTTTAGTTAGTGGCCAGATGGCTGAGGGTTTATTTTGTATTGTTTTTTTGTATACTGCTGTACCTTTATTCTGTGCCTAAATAAAGCTGGCTGAGGCCAGTTTAAAGAGGCCTGGTGTCGATGTGCCAATACCGTTTACAAAAGATGGCGATCCCATGAACTAAGACCCCCTGATCCGGTCCAAGATGGTGGCCGAAATGTGAGTGGATCGTCACAAAGGAAAGAACAGTGCAGTATGTATCCCCCTAATATATCACAGTGTATTGGATCTATATACACAGAAGAGCCCGATCTAAGGCAAGGTTCATATTTGCGTCGGGAGCTCCGTTCAGTTCCTTTGGCGCAGAGTCTGTAACTAATGACTGAAAAATAGCCCATCAGGCAGCCCTAAAATAATGGCCATCACAATGGCGCTATTGGTGTTCATCAATGAATACCGCCACCTCTGCGATGGAGGTTCAGAAGCGAACCTCTAATGCAGATGGGAACCAGGCCTAAACATTTGAGGAAAAAATGAGCAACACTAAACAATCCTAGACCACCAAGGATATTAAATATTAACCTATAATCATGGGCCATCATGAAAAATAGATATCAAAAGTGACCTTTCCTCACCTCAGTAGACTTCTTCTACCAAGTATTAGCTGCTGAGTGACTCTAGACCCCCAGGAATAGTACTAAGGAGCACTATCAGGAACCCTTTAACCATCTTATGTAAAAATAAGTGATGCAAAGTGGGAAAAGTAGGTATAATTGAGGAGGGCAATTAACCTTAACATAAAAAACGATATTACTGGAAAACCTTTTTTATATTAAAAATTACACATAAAATCTTGTCCTTTTCTAGCTATGATTAGTAAAGAGATAAAACTCCTGAATGGCATGGCAGAATAATCTCACTTTACTGTAGTTGCTGCTTATCTCGTCTCATTACAATTAGTAGGTAATGATATATTCATCACACTATTTTTCTCTGGCGATTAGACTAGACTGAAGGCGCAATGATAAAAGCAATACATGAAAGGATAATGGGTTAATCTTTTTTTGGTAGTGTGGGAGGTTTTTAGATTTCTTCACTCTTATCAGGTCCTGCTAATAACACACATCTCAGGCCATGGTCGGCCTGGAAGAAGAACTGTTAAGAAATCCTCTTGCTGCTGGGCTATCAGAATTCACAGAAGGGAAGTCATGTACATAGGGGAACTTAAAAATATTATAATTAAAAATATCCACATTGCTTGTCAATATATGTAAAAAAATGTACAAAAATTCTGCATTTGCCCTTGTAGTCATCATAAGATCATCATTTGTATGGTAAAATTGCTCTGTATTATTCTTCTTCATTCCTGTGTAAGTAGTCATTGTGCCTGGACCCTGCTGTACCCTTTTGTGAAACAAGAACCTAAATCCTCAGAGCAGAAGTCCAATTCTACACCCCTTAGAGAAATCAGTAATGATCGCAGTACCTTGCTGTAGTCATACACGACACTAGCTGAAGTGTTGATGCCAGTGTCAAGGTGGAAGGTTGCCACACCAGCACTCCTTAGCTTGGCATCTGCTCCATCATGAAGTGACATCTGAAAAATCTAAAGGCATAGAGAGTCAAAACATTTGTGCACTTATACACCCCATGAGATTTTTTCCCCAGAAATCTGAACAGAAAATCCTTAGCATTTTTACTCTATTTGGACATACCCCTAGGGCATGTTCACACGGCGTGTTGGATCCACGTTTGGATCCGAAAAAGGCATCCAAGAACACTGCAAAAATCGCATCCAAAACGCATCCAACATGCATCCAACATGCAGGTGCATCTTTGGCTGCATTTTGGCTGCAGCAGGATCGCACCCTATAGTTTTAATAGGGCATCTGCTGCATCAAACGGATCAAGAATTTACATGACAACTCTTTGAATGGATCCGAAAGACGCAAGTAAACACGCATCGGCGATCACTCGTACCTTAAAAGCAATATAATCACACTGCACATTATTAGATGCCTATTTGGGTCCGTTTAGGGTCCTAAACACAGATCCAAATACGCATCTAAAAATAGACCCAAAATCAGATCCAACACGCCGTGTGAATATACCCTTACAGTCCCTGGATAATTAGGCAGGGCTAGTAGGTATTAGGTTTAGGCTAGGTACATATGACGTTTATGGCCTCCATTTAACATACATACTACGATGTGTACGTTAAACAGATGCTTCTAACGGATACCACATGGGGCCCCATTGTAAAAAAAAACCAAAACATTTAAACCTTTAAACACCACCCGCTATCTTTTGACAGCGGACAGTGTGTGTTCTCAGTCTGCAGTGACGGCAAAAGACGCTGCTGCCTTCAGAGGGGTTTTATGACTCCAAGCTCTGCAGCTGCACTATGGACGAGGCTGTAGTTAACAGCTCGGTTCCTAGAGCAGTCTCTGTGCACGGCAGGGATTAGAGGGAGCCTCCGATCCTCGTTGTTTAACCCTTTGATTGCAGCAGTCCATGACCACTTTATGATCAAAGGGAACCCCAAAGTGCTACAAGATCCTTTGCGTTTAAAAATCCTTGACATTCTAAAACATGTAGGACCTTGTAGCACTTTGGGACTCCCGTAACTCCAATCAGTGACATCACTAGCAAGGACGTGCCGGACCAGGTGCAGCTGGGGGAGGTGCAGCATGACCCCGGGCGCAGGGACGGGCGCGTCATGCTGTTACTGATGGGCGGAGCCTGAGGAGGGTGTTGCGCCCCGCCTGGGTCCGGGAAGTCAGTTGGCGCAGCGCTTGAGTGAGGAGACCTGCCTCCTGCCCGGGACGTTTGGGGGATGTTATTGGGGGTTTATTTGGTTTTTCATTATCGTGGTGTCATAGTGGCCTCTGGCGGTAGGGGTCCTTGGAGTTGTTGGTACAAATTGGTGTTAGGGAGTCATAAGGAGGTTGATTCCCTCGGTTTATGGTGGATTAAGTTTGGTCTGGCGAATGTGGGGCTACTGCAGGGTAAACTCCCTGGGAGTCAGTAATCAGTTGGGCAATTAATATGGCTTTGGTGCCCCCCAAGCCAATGGGTGCGAATGGCGGTAATGGTCAAAACTTTAACTATTTGATCGCCAGATATCTTAGCTCCAAGGACCTCTGCCCCATTAGTGGAGAAGTGATGGAACCATTTTGGATTTTGGATGGTTTTATTGGTTGGTGGTTCTGTTTGGGTACTTTTATTACTGGTTTCCTATATTGGGATTAATATCATTATTATTATGATTGTTACTTTTATTATTCTGTAATGTTTACAGATGGTTAAACTTATATGTATGGTTTACGAATAAAGTTTTACTAAATGTATATTTAATTTTCTATGTTTTGTATGTTAATAAAATGGCTGATGTGGCCATTTTAATCCAACCTGTATCTTTTTTGTGTGGTGTGCTTTTGCCTTTCTAGTTTGCTCTGGACCGGAAATTTGTGAATTTATTAGCACACTGGTTATTTCTATAATCTATTAGGGCCACATGTATGAAAACTGTCTTGGTCTAAAACTCACTTTGTTGCCCATAGCAACCAATCAGAGCGCCCCTCTCATTTTATATAGTGCTCAGAAAAAATGAAAGGGGCGCTCTGATTGGTTGTTATGGGTAACAAAGACTGTCTTACTGCTTGAAAACATGTGGCCCTATGTTTCTGAGAGAAATATGTTCACTGCAATTACCCACCATGGACTGAATTGATGTGAAAAGAAAATTTTAAAAAGGTACTCTATATTTATTATACATATCTATAATAGTGTTTAGAGATTTACATTGGTAATTTGGTATTATTGGCAATATATCCATATCTAATGCGCTAGTTCTGTACATTTTTTTTAGCCTTTATTTTAGAATTACGCAGAAAGTCCTGATACACTTAGCTGCTTAGTTTTGGTGAAAACTTTGATCAGGCACCACTGTTGTCATATGTTATTTGCACAGTGTATAATGTATTAGCATACCAAAGTATGCTAATACATTATTAAGTGTAAAATAAAGTATAAAAATAGTTATCCCTTAATAGGATTTAAAAAAAAAAAGTTAAAAACATAAAGATTTGTGGGAAAAAAGAAGAGGGGGGGAGCAGAGATGTGCTATCCCCTCCCACTGATCTCAAACAAACACACTGACTCGGGAGCGAGCATGAATAGTGAAGGGGGGGATGATGTCATCTCCCTTCAGTTAAGAAACACCCAGCTGGGAGAGGAAGAAACGCCCCTGGATTTAGCAACTGAGAAACAAAGTACAATGAAACAGCCAAACTGATGAAGCGATAAATCCCCTTTAAGGCCTTTTTTAAGCCTGGTGCTTAAGGGGTTAACATGTGTTTTTTACTGGATGCTGTTGACTATAATAGTGAGGGCTCTTGCACTGTTCCATACTTTTAGGTTTTCTCTTGCATTATACACATGTATACCAGCCAAACAGAGGCCAAAAGGACGCACTTGTAGCCTCCATCAAGTCATTTAATCTTCTGGACATGTTTAGCGGATACAACGGGAGTCATTTAGTAGCGCATACGTCAGATAAGTGCTCAGTTGAATAGATTAGATAGAGGTTTAGTAGCTGCTGGGTAAGAGATAACACTGCCATAGAATTACTGTATAATAGGGCAGTGAGTTTTTACAAGGTATTGTGAATCATTCATTGAGTGATGACGTTATAACTGCTATAGCAGAGTAATTAGGTGTTTATATTACAAGGATTATCAGGGTTAATTACATAGAATAACAAAATGTCAAATCCATTGTGTACATTACTTCGGTTCTTACCGTCTCTGTGTGTTTCTGGCTCATATGCAGGCCCATCAAGAGGACCCCAACAAGAACCAAAACCAGGACCACCACAACCAGAACCACACACAGGAGCTTCTTAACACCACCAAGACATGGGATACGAGGCATGGGGAGCAGCTCGGAGTACACCTGGGGGGAAAGAGAGGACATTGCATAAAGCAAGACTTAGGCTATGTTCACACGGCTTATTTCGGGGCGTATTTACGGACGTATTTACGTCCGCAAATATGTCCCGAAATACGTGTCACAAAGTGTGGGGCGTATTTCGCAACGTAAAATCATACCCCATTCTTTACTAATGCGGGATTTATGTGCGAAATACGCCTCAATAAAGTGACAGGGTCTTAATTTTACGATCGTTGTGTACGGATACGTATTTACGCCGTCAAATCGTTCGCGAAAATACGCTCGTTGTGAACGACGAGGTGTATTTTACATTGGCATCAATGCTAATCTAATTGTTATTATTTGAAACGTATTTCAGGACGTATTTGCGGAAGTTAATTTACGTCCGTAAAATACGCCCGAAATAAGGTGGTGAACATAGCCTTACACATCAGCCAAGGATTCTCTTATCGTGATATCAATGGATCATCCTCCAGCGTGAGCTAAAATGAGCACTAATATATGGGGTTTGGTTAGATATTAGATTATTATCCACCATAATTGTAGAAGAGCATTCTGAATCATAATATTAGGAGATAATTCTCTACTATGAACTTAAAGTGAACATAGTAAACCATTACATCAGTATAATGAGCATAGTAAGCCATAATAGTAGATTAATATATAGTATTAGCTAAATGAGCATAGTAAACCATGATATTAGTAGATGAGTATAAAATAGGAGCTAAATGAGCATATTAATCATGATATCAGTACATGAGTATATATATATGCTAAACAAGCAAAGTAAACCATGTTCTTAATATATAATATGAGCTAAATAAGGGTATTGACCATGAAATTAGTAGATATAATATGAGCTAAATGAGCTTAGTAAACCATCATATCATTAGATTATTCTCCACAATGAGCCTAAAGTGAGCATAGTAAAACATAAGTATATAATATGAGCTAAATGAGCATAGTTACTATGTCACTATGATATCAGTAGATTGCTACTTACCACGAGCTAATTGAGTATTTTAATTTAAATTAAGCAATTATTTTCCACTATAAACTAAATGGGCATTCTAAACCATGCTATTAATAGACTCTTATATACTATGAGCTAAACCATTAAAGTAGTATATTATAATTCACTTTTAGCAAATGAGGCATTCTAAACCATGTTATAAGGACATTATTATACATTGCTACACTAGTAGATTATTATACAGTATGAGATAAACTATCAGCCAAACCATTACATTAGAATATTATATATTACATTATATTAGACTGCAATCCACAAGGCGCTAAAGGAGCATTGATAATTATGATATTAGTCGATTATTCTCCACTATGTGCTAAATGAGCATTCTAACCTATATCAGTGGATTATTTTCCTCTATGAACTAAATGGGCATTCAAAACCATGATATTTGTATACTATTACACACTATGGGCGACATGTATGAGCGTTGGCGTTGTCAGGCCAGTTCTAAATAGCTTTACCAGTATGTATGAACCTGTCATATATACAGGTGCAGTGTAGAGCCAATACGATAAGTCTGGCTCAGGCACCACCTTTACCCTGGTCTGGCTGTTCTTCTTCAGGTCATACATACAGGTCCACGTTGCCAGAGCCAATACCACAAGTATGGGCTCATGCGCCACCTTTCCCTGGTCTGGCTGTTTTCTGGCAGGTCATACATACAGGTTAGTGTAGAGCCTATCAACCACAAGTCTGGCTCATGGCACCACTTTACCCTGGTCTGTTCTTCTGTTGGTCATACATACAGGCAGTGTAGGAGCCAATACAACAGTCTGGAATTGGCACACCTTTTACCGTGGTCTGCTGTTTTTCTGCAGTCATCATACAGGGCGTGTAGAGCCAATACCACAAGTCTGGCTTCAGGCACACCTTTTACCCTGGTCTGGCTGTTCTTCTGCAGGTCCTACATTCAGGCAGTGTCGAAGACAATACCACAAAGTCCTGGCTTCAGACCCTCCACCTTTACTCTGGTCTGGCTGTTCTTCTGCAGGTCATACTACAGGGCAGTGTTAGAGCCAATATGGCTAAGTCTGGCTCAGGCACCACCTTTACCTGGTCTGCTGGTTCTTCTGCTGGTATACCTACGGGCAGTGTAGAGCAATACACCAAGTCTGCTCAGGGCACCACCCTTACCTGGTTGGCTGCTCTTCTGCAGGTATACTAACAGGGCAGTGTAGACGCCAATACCACAAGTCTGGGCTCAGACACCACCTTTTACCTGGTCTGGGCTGTTCTTCGTGCAGGTCATACATACAGGAGCAGTGTAGAGCCAATACCACAAGTTTCGGCTCAGCCAACCAACCTTGTACCCTGGTCTGGCTGTTCTTCTGCAGTCATACATTAGCAGGATAGTGTAGAGCCAATACCACAAGTCTGGCTCAGGCCACCACCTTTACCTGGTCTGGCTCTGTTCTTCTGCAGTCATACCATACAGGGCAGTGTAGAGCCAATACCACAAGTCTGTCAGGCACCACCTGTACCCTGGTCTGGCTGTTCTAACTGTTCTGCGCCTAGGTTTGGCGGCAAACATTCATAAATGTGTCTAATCCTATGAATATGGTGCGACGCCCCCAGAATACTCCACATCTTTAGCGCATTACAAAGTGTCGGGACAGGCGCAGATTGCGCCAAAGTTTGAAATCGACTGTTCATACATCTATAGAACAGCTGTCTATACGACAACTTTTTGGTGCAAAGTATGCCAGAATACTGGCGCAGTCCCGTTCATACATGTCGCCCTATATCTGAGTAGATTATTATTCACTATGAGTTAAACCATTATATTAGTAGATTATAATCCACTGTGAGTTAAATGGGCATTCTAAACCATGTTGTCAAGAGATTACTATACACTATAAACTAAACTAAAGATTCTAACCCATTGTATCAGTAGACTGTAATAGCCAATGAGCTAAATTGGGTCATTATTTTAGACTATGAGCTAAATGAGTGTTCTAAACCATGATATAAATAGATTATTCCCCACTATGCACTTAATGGGCATTCTGAACCATGATATTAGTATGATACCATACTATGATATACCATGATATTATACACTATGAGCTAAACCACAATATAAGTAGATCATCATCCACTTCAAACTAAATGGCCATTCTAAACCATTATGTCAGTGGACTATTCTACACTATGAGCTAAATGGCCATTCTAAACCACAATAGCAGTGGATTATTCTGTACTAAAAAATGGGCATTCAAAATATGCTAGAAAATTATTTCTCCTATCAGCTAAAAAAGAGACCAGACCATTATATCAGTAGATTCTTTTCCACTAGGTGCTAAAAGGCTCTCTCTGAACTTCTGGACCATAATATACACGAGATAAGACACATCCACACTGCGTTGTTTAGATCATACTTTGCAGGTATCCTTAAAAGAGTTTTTCCAAGACTTTTTAAAACCTCTCTACAACCTCCCACTCTGCTAACATGAAAATCAACCCATCCTCACCTCTCCCATCACCACCGTTTCAGCGCTACCAGAGCTGCAGTGTTAACCCCGTCCCTCAATGATGACGTCAAGTTCATGGAGCCCATAACACTGCAACCAATCTCTGGCCTCACTCCCTGATGAGTAGACCAGGGAGGAAAACTGGAGCTGTGGTAGCGCTGAAACGGTGGTGACTGAGGAGGTAAGTATGGGTTGATTTTCTATTTCAGCACAGTGGAAGGTGGTAGGGAGGTTTTTAAAAGTCTTGAAAAAATTTCTTTAAGAAAGAGTATCCCGATGTATACTGCAGCAGAGCCATAGAGGTCTCTAGAGCAAACATAGGGCTTTATGCATGAAAACGGTCTAGCAGTAAGACTGTCTTTGTTGCCCATAGCAACCAATCAGAGTCCATGGCAACCAATCAGAGTTTATAGCAACCAATCAGAGTCCATGGCAACCAATCAGAGCCCATGGCAACCAACCAGAGCTCATAGCAACCAATCAGAGCTCAGCGTTCATTCCATATAGTGCTCTGGAAAAATAAAATTTGAGCCCTGATTGGTTGCTAGGGGCAACAAGGATAGTCTTACAGCTAGACCGTTTTCATACATAAGGCCCATAGTCTATTTTGGACTACATTTCGGAGATGCTGCAGTGTATGGCCCAAAAGCAGTGTGAATGGGGCCCAAGACTGACCATTGTAAAGCAAGAGCTAGCTATGCTTTATCACAAACTCCCAATAGCATTCTTAGCATTGAAATAAACACCGCATTCTCTACTATGAGATTAACAGATTAAGGTCTGAGCCAGACTCAGACTGGCCCACAGGGGAATAGGTGAAACCCCCGGTGGACCAGGAATTGTTTTTTAACTGCATATACATCCTTGAAAGAGACAGAAAAGCAGAGAAATAGAGGCAAAAAGGAAGGGGCAGAGTATAGGAGAGCATTCTTACAGTCATTTAGAGTAGCTGTAGGGTGGGCCCCTAAAATAAACTTCACCGGTGGGCCCATACATAACTCAACTGGTGGCCCCTAGAATGAACTTCACCTGTGGGCCCTAAACACCCCAGTCCGACACTGGTCTGAGTCATATCACAAATACTCATTCATTCTTAATCTGAGCATTAAATAGTGGCGGGTCACTCACTGGTGGGTCCATCAACACAGTCTTGCTCTGCTCCATGGCTGCCTGTTTCTTCTCTGCTATCAGCCGGCTGCATAATTATTCCAAATCCGTATCCAGTATATATACCTGGCCCTCCAGGAGCGTCATTGCTGTGAAGTGCTCCTCAGCCCCTTCAGGAGTGTTTACTCATGCATGAAGATATTTAGACATACTTCTAACAACTGAAGAGGTTTCACTAAAATATTTTCTGCCCGATACACTTGGTTAATGGTTATCTTTTTACAAGCAGCAGAGTATTCATTTCACAATCCCTCAGTTATGTCATAACAACCTCCATCCCTGGTGTTTGCAGAACTACGACTCCCAGCATACACAGATGGTAAAATCCCATATATGCAATGAAGCTGCTGCAGGTATAAGCATCAGCCATGTAATGAGAATACATCCACCAACACAATGTGCAGGCTGAGAATCCTAATGTGATGTTCAGAACAAAAGCTGGTACCAGTACATGCATGGGTGTAACTATAGCCACGAGCAGCATTAATGACACTTTATGGGAGTCCAGTGGTGAGGGGGCCCACTCCCCCACTCAGGTACGAGAACATTGTTCACTTTTTGTAGGGAACAAGTAGTTGGTGACTTTTTGCTCTCCAGCACCACTGTATGGGTTCCCTGATATATGGCATTATTAGTTATACTGTATTTATTGCTGTGTATACACAGCATAAGTTAAAATGCTGTTGGAAATCCAATGGTATTTTAACTGCGGTTTTGACGCAGTTTTGCACACAAAAAAAACGCGATCAGATTTCGACCCGCCCAGTACATAGAGGTGTGTGGGAGTCATCGGTAGTCAGTAGGGGTTCTATATTTCAGTGGAGGCTGGCGGTTTAGAAATCCAACAATAGAAAATCCATGTTGCGTAGACTACAGCTCAGATTTTCTATTGCGGTCTATGGGGCACCGGTTACAGTCAGATTTCCGCAGAAAATCCAACCAGAAACCGCTGCTGTGTAGACTTGGCCTTATGCTGCTAGTTTAGTTTATTGTCATTAGTTTGTGGGGCCCCATCTCATTATGTCATGGGGCCCTCTGAATTCTACAACTAGAAAAAAATCTAAACAAAACCTATAGGGACAGAAATATTCATCCAAATATAAAGAAAAAATCCCTTGAAAATTTACACTTTTAATAATTCCTATTAAATCCTCTCGAATGAAAATTTTTAAACAATTACACTCTATATCAGAATAGGCGTATTACTTACCACCCTGATACCGCAATCAGTATTCTTGTACGGGTTGGTGGTTGTAGGTCCAGGTTAGGAAGCAGCCAATTGGTTCCAATCCAGATGAATATGGATTACAGTATTCTTCCCTATCTACTTATACCTTAACCTCTATCCTCTACCTAAATGGGCCCCGCTCTGAAAAAGAGCGACCCCACTCTGCATAACCCTATAGTGACTAATGCTATTCCCTGGGCTTCCTATGGGGACGAGCGAATTAAGTCCCATACCAATATTCCAAAATATACCAGAGCGTTTCTCGAGGATAATAAATACTTCTCTCCTCAGTGGGTTATATGGCAACAAAAACTACACGTTCCTCAATCACCGGGGTCATATGGAACTTGTTACGTCCAAAATGGAACTAATCACGTCCATTCACTCAGTATGCCTAACTTTCTCTGAATTCTAGTTACGCCCCTGAGTACATTTGTATGTATCGTGGCATATACACTTATATCTGGAGCCAAAGATATTAGACTGTCTCCACTGCACAGAAAAACGTCAGTTTTTTCGACTGAAAACAGCTCCCATAGACTCTATAATAAGAACGTCCCGCTGTCTCCATAGACTCTATAATAAGAACGTCCCGCTGTCTCCATAGACTCTATAGTAAGAACGTCCTGCTGTCTCCATAGACTCATAGTAAGATCGTCCCGCTGTCTCCCATAGACTCTCTAGTAACAACGTGTCCGCTGTCTCCCATTGACTCATATAGTTACAACGTCCCGTGTCTCCATAGACTCTATAGTAAGACGTCGCCTGCTGTCTCCCATAGACTCTATAGTAAGAGTGTCCCGCTGTCTCCATAGAGTCTATTAGTAAGAACGTCTGCTTGTCTCCATGACTCTATGAGTGACAACGTCCTCTGTCTCCATGACTCTATAGTAAGAACCTCCCGCTGTCTCCCATAGAGCTTTTAGTCGAGAACATCCTGCTGCTCCATAGACTTCTATTAGTAAGAACGTCCCTGCTGTCTCCCATAGACTCTATAGTAAGAACGTCAGCTGGGTCTCCCATACACTCTATAGTAACAAGTCCCGCTGTCTCCCATAGACTCTATAGTGAGAACGTCCCCGCGTTCTCCCATAGATCTATAGTAAGGAAACACCCCGCTGTCTCCCATGAGACTCTATAGTAAGAACGTCCGCTGTCTCAATGACTCTATAGTTTTAAAAGAACGTCGTTTGTACTCCCATAGACCCTATAGTATGAACGTCCTGCTATCTTCCATAGACCTTATAGTCAGAATGCCTGCCCCGCTGTCTCCCATAGACTCTATAGTAAGAACGTCCTGTTGTCTCCCATATACACTATAGTAAGAATGTCCGCTGTACTCCATAGACTCTATAGTAGAACGTCCACACCACTGTCTCCCATTAGAATTATAGTAAGAACATCCCGCTGTTCCATATGACTCTATAGTAAGAAGTCCCGCTGTCTCCATAGGACTCTATAGTAAGAACGTCCGCGTCTCCCATAGACTCTATAGTACGTAAGTCCCGCTGTCTCCATGACTCTATAGTAACAACATACCGCTGTCTCCCATAGACTCTATATTAACATTCGTCCTGCTGTCTCCTTAGACTTATAGTATGAACGTCCGCTGTCTCCCATAGACTCTCATGTAAACAACTTCCGCTGTCTCCCATAGACTTATAGTAAGAACGTCCTGCGGTCTCCCATAGACTCTATAGTGACAACGTCCCTCTGTCTCCCATAGACTCTATAGTAAGAACGTCCGCTGTTCTCCATAGACTCTATAGTGAGGAACGTCCTGCTGTCTCCATAGGACTCTATAGTAAGAACGTCCCGCTGTTTCCCATAGGACTCTATAGTGAAAAACGTCCCGCTGTGTCCATAGACTCTATAGTGTATCGCCCGCTGTCTCCCATAGACTCTATGAGTAAGAACGTCCCGCTGTTTCCCATAGACTTATAGTAAAGACGTCCCGCTGTTTTCCCATGACCCTATAGTAAGAACATCCCGCTGTCTCCATAGAATCTATAGTAAGAACGTCACATGTCTCCATAGACTCTATAGTAAGAACGTCCCGCGTCTTCTCCATAGACTCTATAGTAAGAACGTTTCCGCTGTCTCCCATAGAACTCTATAGTAAACAACACCTCCCGCTGTCTCCCATAGACTCTATAGTAAAGAAAACGTCCGCCTGTCTCCCATAGACTCATAGTAAGAACGTTGCTGTCTCCATAGACTCTATAGTAAGAACCTCGCGTCTCCTAGACTCTATAGTAGGAACGTCCCAATGTCTCCCATAGACTTAAAGTAAGACGTCCCGCGTCTCCCATAGGACTCTATAGTTAGAACGTTCCCGCTGTCTCCATTAGGACTCTATAGTTACAACCTCAGCTGTCTTCCCATAGACTATATAGTAAGAACGTCCCGCTGTCTCCCATAGGACTCTATAGTAAGACAGTCCGGCTGTCTCCATAGACTCTATAGTATAGAACGTCCCGCTGTCTCCTATAGACTCATATAGTAAGGAACGTCCCGCTGTACTCCATAGACTCTATAGTAAGACAACCTCCCGATGTCTCCCATGAGTACTCTATAGTGAGAACGCTCCCGCCGTCTCCCATAGACTCTATTTTGTTAGAAAGAACGTCCTGCTGTCTCCATCATCTATAGTAAGAATGTACTGTCCCTTAGACTCTATAGTAAAAAACGTCCCGCTGTCTCCCATAGACTCTATAGTAAGAACGTTCCGCTGTCTCCCATAGGGATCTATAGTAGAAACGTCCTGCTGTCTCCTTAGACTCTATAGTAAGAATATCCCGCCTTGTCTCCCTTAGACTCTCTAAATAAGAACGTCCCGCCTGTCTCCCATTAGACTCTATACGTAAGAACGTCCCGCTGTCTCCCATAGGACTCTATAGTAAGAAACGTCCCGCTGTCTCCATAGGACTCTATAGTAAGAACGTCCCGCTGTCTCCCATAGACTCGTATAGTAACAACGTCCCGCTGTTCCCATAGACTCTATGTTAAGAGTTCCCCGCTGTCTCCCATACACTCTTATAGTTAAGAACGTCCGCGGTCTCCCATAGACTCTATAGTGAAATCGTCCCGCTGGTCTCCCATAGGCTCTATAGTGAGAACGTCCCGCAGGTCTACCCATAGGACTCTATAGTGAGAACGTCCGCTGTCTCCCATAGACTCTATAGTAACAAAGAAACTCCCGCTGTCTCCCCTTAGGACATATAGTAAGAACCTCCGCTTGTCACCATAGACTCTATGTAAGAACGTCCCGCTGTCTCCCATTAGACTTATTGTTAGAACGTTCCCGTGTCTCCCATAGGTCTATAGTGAGAACATCCCGTGTTCTCTCATAGACTCTATAGATAAGAAGTCCCGCTGTCTACATAGACTCTATAGAAGAACGTCCCGCTGTCACCCATAGACCCTATAGTAGAACGTCCTGCTGTCTCCATAGACTTATAGTAAGAACGTCCGCCGTCTCTCCCTTAGACTCTATAGTGAGAACGTCCCGCTGTTCCATAGACTTATTGTTCAGAACGTCCGCTCTGTCTCCAATAGACTCTATAGTAAGAACGTCCCGCTGTCTCCCATAGACTCTATAGTGAGAACGTCCCGCTGTCTCCCATAGAATCTATAGTGAGAACGGATTTTGGCGCTAAAATCAGTTTTTTATTGATTTTGGCACAAAAAATCCTTTTCTTATGTTTTGGGGCTAATAAAGTTATCTCGCTTCTGATGCTAAAAATCTTTTTTTTTTTACGGATCTTGGTGCTAGAATCTGGGGGTTTTTTTTGCGCTAAACTACTTTTCTTTACGGATTTTGTTCCTATAAAAATTCTCTCGCTTTTGTCGCTAAAAATAAATTTTTCAAGGATTTCGGGGTAAAAATTAAGTTCTCTCGCTTTTGTCGCTAAAAATCAATTTAAAAAAAAAAGGATTTTGGAGATAAATTTATTAGCGGCATAATCTGTAAAAAGCCACATTTTTAGCAGCAAAAGTGAGATAACATTAGTAGCACCAAAATCCGTAAAAATGTATTTTAGCACCAAAATCCATTTAAAAAAAAGTATTTTTAGCGACAAAAGCAGATATTTTAATGAGCGGCACAAAACAATCCGTTAAATAAACAGTATCGACAGACCAATTTCTTAAAAAAAAAAAAAAAAAAAAAGGTATTTTAGCGCCAAAATCCTTAAAAAACTTATTATTTAGCGACAAACTTTAGAGGATAAACTTTATTGTGTCAAAAAATCCTGTAAATTAAAATAAAATTAATGTATTTATTTAAAAATAAGGATTTTTAGCGCCAAAAATACGTACAAAAAGGACTGTCCTTTGCGGCCAAAAAAACTCCATTCAAAAAAAACTTATTTTTGGCGAACAATAAAAATTTTACTAGCACAAAAAATCTGTTAAAAAAGACTAAGATTACAAGACTACAAGTGATAACATGCGTTTACATGCCCCTTTTGTAGGGCGTGATATTTCGGATTGGATTTCGGGAATGGGGATTTACATCAAATGGATAAATTAATTTTATGCATCCGACTTGCGCCACCACAAAAAAAAACGCAAAAATTGCTGCAAAAAAAAACAGGTTGTTTTTTTTTTTTTTTTAGCGGCTTTTTGACAGGCAAGTGGACAGGAGACAACTGGAGTTTTATGAAGCAGTTTCAGTATTTGGTTTTTAGGATTGTATTTTGTCCACTTCAGTGTAATTAGACATTAGACCCGTAGGACAAAGGATATGTGTCTAAAAGAGGCTCTTCTCGTCGATCGAACTTCCTGCATTGCTGAACGCGCTGGGGAAATCCCTCTCACCACCCGACTTCACCTCATACAAACAATCGCTACAACATTTAAAGTCTGCACTCGCCGCAGCCAAACAGGGGACTATTTCACACTCTCATATCTCCCCTCCCTCTGTCTCACAACCCCGACAACTTTTTAACACCTTCAACTCTCTTCTCTGTTCCCCAGCACCTCCTCTCCCATCCCTCCTTTCAGCAGACAAATTTGCCACCCACTTTCTAAACAAGACCAACCTCAGAGGAAGCTTCACCCCACTGTCCCCTTCGGCCCCCATCCATGGACTACCCACAGTCCCCACTGCCCACCTTACCTTCACCTTGTCACTCACCCCCCCCCCAACTTGCTTCTCCACTGCCATCCATGAAAGCTTTCTCTCTACTCTCCAAATCCAACCTCACGACCTATAACCTTGATCCACTGCCATCCCACCACGCATTTATCTCATTTGTCCTCCCATTGTCCTCCTACTTCTTCTTGAGCCCTACTGCAATTGGTTTCTGATTCCATCACTCTACTGAAAACTAACCTTAACTAAGGTCACCATGATATCTAGTAACCGCTTAAGCCTTCACGTCTTTACTCTGTATCCTTTTCCTCCTAGACCTGTCCTCTGCCTTGAACTGTCGACCATTTCCCTCTGCTACAACATCCTCTCCTCCCTCGGCATCACGGACTATGGCTCTTTCCAGGATCCCTCGTACCTCACAGTAGCGAAACTTTCAGTGTCTTCCTCTCGCTCCACTCCTCCCCCCGGTCTCTCTCTGTTGGGTCCCCCAGGGGTCTCGTCTTGGCCTATTACTCTTTCTATCTAGACTCTTGGTTTCAGTACCACTGTATGCGACGACACACAAACTCTACATCTCTGGCCCAGATGTCACCTCTCTTCTCTCCGGATCCAGACTGTCTATCGTTTCATATCCTCCTTCTTCTCTCCCACCTTTCTAAAAGTGGAGTGGGAGAAACTGAATTCCTCGTTCTTCCCACCACTCCCACA
>JAODAL010024807.1:0-59854 GCA_025379985.1 Phyllomedusa bahiana | reverse complement strand
AAATTTTGTTTTGTTTCGGTCCAAATTTACTTGGGCACGAATCATTTTAAAAAACAGCTATTTCGGGCGCACAGACCCTGCAGGGTCTGTAGAACATTGGCCATGCTTAAATATGCAGGGGGTGCTTGGTTTGGTCTTAAAAATTTGTTGTTTTTAGTTGCACGAATGATCCGCATCTTAGAATCCTTCATTAAAAAATTCCCCGGCAGTTAAGAGGCAAAACTGAAAAAAAACTCAAGCGGGAATGCATCCTGAAAAGTCATGCCAGCGAAAGGGGAAAAAAAAAAACAATAGACTAGGTGGCAACTTTAGTGACAGAGGTGAAGGTGAGGCGGCGCCAACAGCTAGTCAAGAGGGGAAAAATGACATTCTGGGGTGGCAAAAACCGGAGTGGCCACAGTGTGGCACAATGACCATGGGGTTGACAGCATCCAGCGCAGCATGAGGTAGAAGTGGCACAATGACATTCTGGAGGTGGCAAAAACAGGAGTGGGCCACAGAATGGCACAATGACACAGTGTGGGGGTTACGAAGCAGCAGTGAGGTAAGAGTCACAATGCATTCTGGGGTGGTAAAAAGGATTGGGCCCCACAGGGGGCACAATACACAGTGTAAAGGGTCACGGCAGCAGCAGCGCATGGGGTAGACGTGGCACATGACTTTTGGAGTAAAAAAAAACGGAGTAGGCCCAGAGTGGCCAATGAACAGTGTGGAGGTCACGGCGCGCAGCAGCATGAGGTCAGACAGTGCACAATGACATTCTGGAGGGGGAAAAAAACAGGAGTACCCACAGAGTGGACAATGACACGGGGGAGGTCTGGAAAGCAGCAGCAGCTGAGGTCAGGCAGTGGCACAATGACATTCTGGAGGGGCAAAAAAAGGAGTGGGCCCCAGAGGGGCACAATGAACAGGTGGAGGTACGGCGCGAGCATGAGGTGGGCAGTGGAAAAAATGACATTCGGGGGGTGGCAAAAACAGGGTAGGCCACAGAGTGGCACAATGACAAGGTGGAGGGTCACGGTACGCAGATAGGTCAGGCATGGCACAAGACATTTGGGGTGGCAAAACATAGTAGGCCCAGGTGGACAATGAACATTGGAGGTCACGGCAGCGCATGGGGTAAAAAGTTTGCAAAAAGGAAATTTAGAGGTGGTAAAAAACGGGTGGGCCCGAGTTGCAAAATGACACGTGTGGAGGTCACGACAGCAGAGCATGAGTCGGGCAGTGGCACAATAAATTTTTGGAGGGGGCTAAAACGGGGAGAGGCCACAGGGGCACAATGACACAGTGTAGAGGGACGACAGCAGCAGCAGCATGAGGTCAGACAGTGGCAAAGACTTCGGGAGGGGGCAAAAAAGAAGTACCCACAGAGGGGCACAATGACCGTGTGGAGGTCACGACAGCAGCCACAGCAGCAGCTGGGGACAGCAGTGGCAAAGCATTCTGGAGGTGACAAAAACAAGTACCCCACAAGGGGCACAATGACAGAGTGGGGGGGTCACAGCAGCAGCAGAAAAAGGTCGGCAGGGACAATGACTTCTGGGGGTGGTTTAAAACGGGATTTAGGCCAAGAGGGGCACAAGACAGAGAGTGGGGGTCAGGGGTAGCGCAGCAGAGGGGGCGGACAAATGCATTTGGGGGTGGAAAACAGTAGGGGCCACAAGGGGACAATGACACGTGTGGAGGGACGGCAGCAGCAGCATGAGGTCAGACGTGGCACAATGCACAGGTGGGGGGGAACAGCAGCAGTCAAAAACAGAACATGAGTCAGACATGGCACAGTGACTTCGGGAGGTGGAAAAAAACAGTAGTAGGCCACGAGGGGCACAATGACAGAGAGGGGAGGTCAGGGCGCGCCGCATGGGGTCAAAGAGTGGCACAATACTAGTGTAAAGGTCCGGCAGCACAGCATGAGGTCAGGCGTGAAAAATGACACAGTGTGGAGGGCACGGCAGCAGCAGCATGAGGTAGACAGTGGCACAATGACACGTGTGGGGGGGGCACAGCAGAAATGAGGTCAGGCAGGGGCCCAAAATGAATTCTTGAGGTGGCAAACAGTAGTGGGCCACAGAGGGCAAATGAACGTGTGGAGGGCATGGCAGCAGCGCAGGGGTCAGACATGGCACAATGAAAAAGTGTGGGGGGCACGCAGGGCGCATAGGTCAGGAAAGTGGCCACAATAAACATTCAGGGGTGGCAAAAACAGTAGTAGCCACAGAGTGGCACAATGACACAGGTGGGGGGACGGCAGCAGCAGCATGGGGGTAGACAGGGGCCATGACACAGTGTAGGGCACAGCAGCAGCAGATGGTCAGGCAGGGGCACATTACATTTTGGAGGTGGAAAAAAAATAGGGTGGGCCCACAGAGTGGCAAAATGACACAGCGTGGAGGGCACAAGCAGCAGCATAGGTCAGACAGTAGCACAATGACACAGTGTGGGGGGCACACCAGCAGCAGCATGAGGTCGGCGGGGCCAATAAAATTTTTGGGAGGTGGAAAAAAACTGGAGTAGGCCACAGATGGACAATGACACGTGTGGATGTCACGGCACCAGCAACAGCAGCACCATGAGGTCGTAAAGTGGCACAATGACAGAATGTGGAGGTGGGTGGCAATACAGCCCCTGAAAAAGATGGTTGCGTGGAAAACTGTCAGCAGATGGTGGCATCAGGCGGGTGGCGGCTCAGAAAAGTCTACCTCCCAACTTTTAGAGTTGCAAATGGGGGGATACACTAGCCACGCCTTGGCCACGCCAAAAACAAATGACATCTATCAGGCCACACCTCTGACCACACCCCCCAAAATTACATCACACCGGGACACCCCTATAACCACACCCCCAAACAAAATCATGCCCCCCCCCCCAGAAGCCCAGCGCCAACACAACAGTGGCCCCACTGGGGTCTGTAATAGGTATTTAAAAAAAGTAATGTATTGTATACACAAAATCCATACAAATAGCTGTCAAAAATGTTCTGTGGAGATACTGCTTTAATAGTCAGTAACCACAAAAACCCGATGTACGGGAACAAATTCCAGTACGTTATGACCACACCACATTAATTTATAAATGATACCGCTTAAAGAGACAAAAAAATTCCCCCCACACCATGCCCAACATCACCGCCATAGAAACTGAAAAATCCCACACACCATGCCCACATTCACCACACATAGTGCGAATAATCAGCCATACGACCGAATAGAACCATTACCCCCTCCCAAAATTCCCTGCATACATTGCCCTTTTGGGGGGAAAAATAGAGTTGTACAAAAGGTCTACAGATGTAATACCCCCTTTCATGCCCAAATTGGGGGTAGTAGGTTGTACAACCTCTGCAGACTAAAATTTACCCCATCAGGGGACCTATGGGGGTAGATAGCATTTGTTTACACGGCTCTACAGACTGTTTATACCCCCCATACAGTGTACAGTGCTGTAATAAAAACCATACGTATATACCCCATACGGGAAACCAAATGGGGGTATCCCGTTACACAGGCTCTGCAGATGTAATTACCCCCATACAGTGTCCATTAGGGTGACATCAGTTAACAGCTTGCAGCGTATATACTACCCCGGACCAAGGGGGTAAAGCAGTTGTACACAGGGGCAGACATTAAAATGATGACAACAATCAATTTAGGACCAAGGTGAGTCTTCTCTGTTGGAGGTCCCTTTCTAAAATTCCCCCGACCCCCAAACCACTTCCCCGGGGTCGTCCTGCAAATTAACCACAAAAACTAACCTGCACTTTTCCAAACTCCCTACCAAATCCCACCTCGTACAAATCCTCATTGCTAAGATGGAGTAGGGGGGTATGGGGCAACAGGCATTGGCGGGGGTTTTTAAGGTGTCGGGGGGGTTGCATTTTGTCTTGACACAGGCTGCAGGGGGAGAGAGGGGGTAAAAAGGGCCCCAGCTTAAACACAAATCCTGGGAGGAACAGAAGACCAACCCCCCGAGTTTTGGTCCCCCCCTCACCCCCAGATGATCAGCCCCAAACCGTGACCTTTAGAGGTGCAGGGGGTGGAGTTAATATATTGGATTCATTAGACTAGTGGACCAGCGTAGATCTTTTCTAAACAACTGTAAACGAGGGCGGTGTCAGGGAGTTTATTTAAATAAAATGCTTTTTTTTTTGGTTTCTGGTTTCTTTTTTCCCCCTTTTTTTCCCGGATATTGTGGAGGTGTCTCCTGGACCCTCTTCCTAACTATCACCGGGCTTGGGTCAGCCTGTGGCGTTTTTGTCACCCCAAAGGTGACACAAAAACCCCGTGTCACATTAACTCAATACTCAATGCACCAGGGGTACCAGGAAATGGGTAACCGTCAGAAGGGACCCTCTAATGTGGGGTTGCTTCGGGGTGGCTGTGGGTGGTCTCTTAGAATAGGGGACCCGATCCAGGACCCTTTTCATTCTGATAGGATTGGCTCCGCGTCGGTTTTACCCGGCTGGTTATGGAAATAGGGGGGCCCCCCGTCGTTTTTTTTTTTGAAAATCATTCATTTTTGAGAAAACCTAAAGTGGCACCTCCTGTATTATTTCGTGGATGCTCACGTGTAGATTTCAGTAAAAAAACAAATTTTCAGAAAAAAAAATACGTGGGGGCCCCCCCCCAAATTTCCATAACCACCAGGGAAAACCGTACGGCAGCCTGAACTACAGAGTGGGAAAAACCATTTATATGGGCTTTCCCATTTTTAAAAAAAACCACCTGCGCTGTCCAGAAGCGGACCCTCACATTAAGGGTCCGCTGCTACATTCGGCTCTTTTTGTACCCCGATGGTGATATAGGGAATAGTGACACGGGGTTAGTATAGCCCCGGGCAACAAGAAACACCGCTGATGCACCAAGCCCCGAATGTAATCCCAAAACCCCACTACTATCACTGGGGTCAATGGAAAAAAAAACAGAAACAGAAAAAAAACCACTTATTTAAAAAAACACTCCCCGCCCGACCCCCGTTAACCATTTTATTAAAGAAAAAAAGAACGCTGTCCGAGTAGTCCACCGAATCCGACTAGTTCAAAAGGGAAAACCTTTAAAAGAAACAACATTAACCCCCAAAAAGGGGCACACCCAGCTTTCTGGGATGTGAATGCTATTCAGTGCCCAGGAAAAATGGATGCATTCCCCTACAGGGATCCCGGGAAAACGGGTGCTTGCTGTGGGGGATGTCACCCAGCTTTTCCCGGGTGTGAATAGCCCACACAGTGCCTTTGGGAAAATTGGGTGACTCCCCACAGCGTGTCCAGGAAAGCCCGAATGGGACCCATTGCCCCAGCAAGCACCTAGTTTCCGGACACCTGTGTGGAGGGTTTTCACCCGCTTTCCCACATCTAAAGGTATCCCGCACCCCCGGGAAAACTGGGTTTGGGACCCATCCCCCCCCAGAAGGCACCTAGTTTTCCCGGGCCCTGCTGTGGAGGGGTTTTTTCCAGCTTTCCCACATGCTGGATGGTTATTCAGCACCCGGTAAAAGTGAGTGGCACCCTCCACCACAGAAAACCCCCAGCCTTCCTGGACCCCGCTGGGAGGGTTTTTACCCCGCTTTCCACATGCTGGGTAGGTTATTCAGCTTGGGAAAGCTGGGGTTTATGGTTCACGGGGGGCGTCCAGGAAGGCTAGGTGCCCCGCTGTGGAGGAGGGTGCCACTCGGGTTTCCGGGTGCTGGAAATGCTTCGCATGTGGAAAACTGGGGACCTTAGGGGGGGGAGGGAAAGGTGGGGGTGGGTCAGGGAGAAAGGGGGGTGTGTGGGAAGGGGTTGGGGGATGGGAGGTCAAATGGAGGGTCGGGTTGGTTCAAGGAGGAAGGGGTTGAGTGTCAGGGGGGGCTGGGGGGGTCAGGGAGATGGGGGGGGCAATTTGGGGGGCAGGGAGAGAGGGAGGGCTGAGTGGGGTGTCAGGGAGGCGGAGGGGGGATTTTGGGGGAAGGGGGAGGGAGGGTGAGTGGGTGTCAGGGAGGGGAGGGGCAAATTAGGGGCAGGGGGTGAATGGGGGGTCGAGGGGGGGCCGAGTGGGTGTCAGGGGGGAGGGGGGGTGGGGGGGTGAGCAGGGGGTAGGGGGGGCCCTTTGGGTGTCACAGGGGGGGCTGAGTGGGGTAAGCGGGGGGCTGTTTGGGGTGAGCAGGGGAGGCGGTGTTTTGGGTGAAGGGAGGGGGGCTGGTGGGGGGGCAGGGCGGGCTTTGGGGGGGGGGGCCGTTTGGGGTGTCAAGGGGGGGTGAGTGGAGTGGCAGGGGGCCGTTTGGGGTTTTGGGAGGTGGGGGGGGTGCTGGGGTGAGAGAGGGGGGGGGGGTTTGGTGTGGCAGGGGGAGGGGAGCCATTTTGGGGTGTCAAGAGAGGGGGGCTGAGTGGGCTGTTTTTTTGGGGGGGCTGAGCAGGGGGAGGGGGCCCGTTTTGGGGGGCTGAGCAGGGAGGATGGGGGCCGTTTTTTGGGGGGGCTGAGCAGGGGGAGGGAGGCCATTTTTTGGGGGGGCTGAGCAGGGGTGAGGGGGGGCGTTTTTTTGGGGGTCTGAGCAGGGGGGAGGGGGCCGTTTTGGGGGACAGGGGGGCTAGGTTGAGGACAGGGAGGGAAGGGTGGCCGTTTTGGGGTGACAGGGGGGGCTACGTTGGAGGACAGGGAGGGAGGTGGGCCATTTTGGGGTGACAGGAGGGCTAGGTTGGAGGACAGGGATGGAGGGGGGGCCGTTTTGGGTTAACAGGGGGGGATAGGTTGGAGGACAGGGAGGGAGGGGGGCCGTTTTGGGGCACACTTGTGTCCTCTTCATCCTCCCTCCTGCTGCTGGCTCCGGCCCCGCAGTCACACTGATCAATGTAGCTGAGGGGGCGGGGCCAGCCTCCTGCAGGCTGTGATATCAGGGGAGAGCGTCTCTATGACGCTTCCCCTGCATCCCTGCTCTCTGCATCGGCCGAATGTGAGGGAGAGAGACTCCCTGACAGGCGGCCGGTGACTGCGGACACTGCTTGCGCGTCCCGTGGATGCGCAAACAGTGAACTGCACAGCGAAGTCCCGGGGATTCAGGGCACAGGCCCTGGATCCCCGGGACAAACCCAAAAAATCGGGATACCTCCCAACTGTCTCGGGACGCCGAGCAAGGGTCCCAAAGCAGGAAAGTCCCGCCCAATTCGGGACAGTTGGGATGTATGAGAATAGTGGCTGAGGCATGTAGTTTGAACCTAGACTAATTTCTCCCAGTTTGGGTGAGGCGTCATGGCTGATGTAGTCTGACGCCTAAGGCATTGGTGTGTGGAAATCCTGGCCGATCCACGCCTGATTCATCTTGACAAAGGTCAGTCGTTCCACATTTTTCCGTGGGGCAAGCGGGTTCTCCTTGGGGTAACGATTTGGGCCCCCCCCGCACTGAACATCCGCTCTGATGCCACACTACTGGCCGGCAGGACGATTCTCCACTGAAACTCGGGAAGTTGCGGCCACACATCCAGTTTGGCTGCCAGTAGTCCCGCAAACCTTCTAACTGGGGTGGCAAGTGCATCTGGACCGGAGAGAGATGGCAAAGAGAAACAACTCTCTTCTGCAGAGATGGTGGAGCCTTTACAGGCTGCAATGGCATGTGTGCCACTGGGCGCTGCTGCTGCTGCTGTTGCTGCAACGGCTGGATGGACCACCACATCTGAGCCACGTTTCTCCCAGGCCACCGGATGGTGACGCTGCATGTGTTGACGCAGGGCTGTGGTGCCGACGGTAGCTCCCTGCACGCTTCTCTTTCTGCCTACAGATTCTACATATACCCATATTCGGCTCCTCTGGTGTCTTACCAAAGAACTGCCACACCGCTGAGTGGGTGATTTTACCGCCAACGCTCCGCACTGAGTGACTACTACCGCCGCTGCCTCGCTGAGCCCCTGTGCCGCTTCTTTCTTGGACCTGCGAAGCGGGTTTTCTACCCCGTGGCCACTTGGCTCCTGACCTCACACTGCTGCTACCCTGCTGACTCACGGTCAAACAGCCCACTTGCTGGCTGCGCCGCTGCCTGACATGCAAGCTGACTCCCTATTTTACTGACGATGATGAAGCCCTTGCTTCTCCCGGCTCCCAAGTGCGGTCGGCTACATCATCATCAATTTGTGTTTCATCGTCACTGCTGTCCTCATCACCGGTCTTGGTATGCAGAGGCTGACCCCTCACAACATGACCTCCCATGTCACTCTCCACATCTATACTTTTCCACCTACTGCAAGAAGCAGGGGATATTGGCCCCATTTCTTCGCTGCCAAGTAGCTGCTGACTGCCCTCCTCAAATTGTTCATCCTCGCTATATAGTGGCGCTGAGCCCAGACCACATAGTAGATCTCTGGCTGAGGGAACCGGATGGGACAGAGGCGGGTTGAGGACAGGTGAAGGCAGCTGACCCGGTCCCGGGCCATGCCAACTAAGGCTTGTGTCTGACGTTCCCACCGACTCTTGGCTGGAGTTGTCAGATGTCATCTGGGAGTAAGTGTATGACCTAGTCAACGAATCAAGAACACTTGGGTTGCTAGTCAGCTCACGGCAGCTAGATGAAAGAGGCAGTTGTGGCCAAACCGAGTGACCCCTGCTGCGACGTCCCCTTGCTGTGCTGCGACCTGGGCATGCTCCAGGAATGTTTGTGCCACTGCCACTTGCAGGTGAAGAGCCTGCCACCTCTCTGTCTGACATACTGTTTGTTCTAAAAATGTACAGACACTGTTGGATGTATGATAAATACACACCCTGTATTTGACGCCAATGAACCCACTAAAAAGCTTGGGTAACCCTTGGATATAAATTGCGCTCCACAAATGGGCAGGAAAAATTGACTTCTATGTGCCGTTTAAAAACTCTGTGTATTTTACTAAATATAAAAGCACAAACTTAATTAACCTTCGGATATGAATTATGATACAGAATTTCTTCTGTGGCGGTGAAAAACAAAGTTTCTTTTACTGAGTACAACTGCAGAAAAATACTTAGTTAACCCTTAGATGTAAATTGCGCAAAAGAATTGAGCAACCAAAAACTACGAGCTTTGTAGCGTGTTACAATGGCGTGTTTTCTACGCTACACAACAAGAGAAAAAATTGTAATTAACCTTCACTTGTGAATTATGCTACAAGTAAATTGTCGTTTTTGGCGGTGAAATAAAAGTTTTCTTTTAGTCACCACAGCAGCAGGACAACGCTTAATTAACCCTGGATGTAAATTGTGCAAAAGAATTGAGCAGCCAAAAATGAAGTGGTATTTGTATTGTCAAAACGCTGTTTCTTTAAACGAATACAACAGGAACAGACTTAGATCACCCTTGGATATTCAATGTGCTGTGAGCAGATAGCATTAAAATGTATATGCAGCTACACTGGACACACACTGGACTTCAGATCCAATACCCCATAAAATCAGAAACAGAACGTTAAGAGAAGCAGTCTCTCAACAAGCTGAGACACCCCCCAAAAATTGCTGTATAAAAATGAGTTCTTTAGTATCAGCTATCATAAGCAGCCACGGCAGCACCTTCCCTAATCATTACAGTGAGAGCGGCATGAGCTCCCAGCGTCGCGCCCGGACTTATATAGTGCGGTGACGTCACAGAATCCCGCCGGTCTCTGATTGGCTTCATCTCTGCATATGTCATGTAGGCTATGCCCTTCTTCCTCCCAGAGTTCTTTGCCTCATGTAACGCCATGTGCTCGCAGCCATTTTATCAATCAAAAGCAAACTTCGTTCACCCGAAGTACCCCAAAGTTCGACTTCGTTCCGAACCGAAGGTTTTCCTGAAATTCTAAACGAATTCCACTTCGTTAGAATCGATTCGCCCATCTCTAGTCATAAAGTATGCCAATAAAACCATATGCATATGAAAGGTCATTGGTGGCTTATTTATTAGTTTGATGTGTGTACCAGAGTACAGGTGGAAGACCTGGTGTGCCATGCGAGGAGGTCCCACATGACCCAGCCAATGGGGAGAGGATGCTTCAGAGTGGGTGGGTTCAAGAAGGCCTTTGGCTGCGGCGGGAAGAGGGAGACTCAGTCAACGCAGGAAACTGGAAGTAACAGGTCCCTCCCACCCACCTTTAACTTCTGTTTTTTCCTATGTGTCTTGTCTGATCATTATCTAAGTCGGGGCATTGTTGGTACGAGTTTTGGTCTTTGATCGTTGGGTGAATGGCTAACTTGTCATGAAGTCATGTTGACTGGTGGAGGGTTAGGGGTTTTATAAGTTGGTGTTAAATCGGTGAGGT
The DNA here is from genome assembly GCA_025379985.1 of Phyllomedusa bahiana. Classification (NCBI taxonomy): domain Eukaryota; kingdom Metazoa; phylum Chordata; class Amphibia; order Anura; family Hylidae; genus Phyllomedusa; species Phyllomedusa bahiana. The sequence goes on along the minus strand of JAODAL010024807.1, from coordinate 49,632 downwards.
ATTGGGTTATCATGGTGATAGCCCCTTGTTTTTTTTAGAGAGATTTGGTTGGGGTCTGGTGAAGGTTGGGAGCTGGTGTTTTTAGCCATTAATTTGGCTTATTGTGTCTCCAAGCTGGTGGTTACAGCTAGGGGTAAACTGGTTAGCATTATAATTTTGGCTAATGGATGCCAGATCTTTGTAGCTCCATGGACCACCTGCTTGGTATGACTGATTATTTTATACTGATAATGCAAATGGCTTTAAATGTTACATGTTTGTTAATAAACATGGCCACTGTGGCTGATTAAATTCAAATTGTGAGTCAGTGTTTTGTGAGGGGGTGTTATATAAATTGGGATAGCGATAGTTTGATAAATGGGTGGGGGGTTTGTTAAAGATCTAATAGAGGGTTTTTAACAGGTAGCTAAAGAAACATGTACTAACTTCTTTATTATAGGGTCATGAATGCAAAGATTGCCAAATGTGAAAGGATCTTTCTAGGAGTGTCAAGAGGTAGCCAGCCTTAGTGAGTAACACTAAGGCTGAAGTGCTACAGCGGAGTCATTACGGTTCACCCTTTTGGTCTCCTCCTCTTTTTCCAGTGAAGTTGAGTCACAGAGGTGCTTGCTAACTATATAGAGCATCTACTCAGACTGTCAGGAGGGCTTGCCAAAAAAGATACAGTCAAGGTAGTGGCCAAACAGTAGAATCTTTGACCATAACTGGCACTGAACAGACAAGTGAGAGCTGTGGTATGACAAGCTACTTGCAAAAAGAATGCAGGAAACCGCTACAATATCCACCGCTGATGAGTTTAAAAAATCTTGATGCTTTATTAATTCTTCATTAAAAAATACAAGTATAGACAAGCCAATGAAACACCCATGCATGGAGGAGCGTATACTAATAACGGCTTATGGGAAAAACAGCTGGCGCGTTTCGAAAGAAACCTTTCTTAGTCGTAGCTGACAAGCTACTTGGTGCATATGTAGGGGAAACACAAGTGTGGTTGACTAAGTAAGGATCAAAAGCAGATGGGGTAGGTGAGTTATCTTTTCCTAGGGGTGATCTTAGCCCAGTTGCACCTGTAGGTATGGGGAGGATTCTTGAATGGGATTAGGTTTATGGTTCAGAGCTAGACACTCCCATTACCCATACAGCATCTGTATCCAGTGTCAAGGAGTAAACATCTTCCTTGATTATTGATACGGTGAGGCAGACTGGCTGCAGGGCTGATGTGCCAGTCCAGAAGAGGATATCATTAAACAGAAGAGCAGATAAACACAAAGATGGAATGTAGCAGTGGTGTATATTTATTTTTTATCTCACAAATTTAAGTACACTCATCACATTTTTGTAAATATTGTATTTTACTGTATATTTTCATGGGACAACACTGAAGATATGAAACCTTGATAAAATGTAAAGCAGTCAGTGTGTAAATTTGGTGTGCCCTCAAAATAACTCAACACACAGCTATCAATGTATAAACTGCTGGCAAAAAAAGTGAGTACACACCTAAGTACAAATTTGTGCCCAAAGTGTCAATATTTTGTGTGGCCACCATTATTTTCCTGCACTGACTTCACGTTCTTGGGCATGGAGTTCACTAGAGCTTCCCAGGTTGCCACTGGAATCATCTTCTACTCCTCTATGGTCTAACATCCACCACAGAGATGGTGGATGTTAGAGACCTTGTGCTCCTCCACCTTCCATTTGAGTATGCCCTGTTAGTTTTTATTCTGGAGACATACTTGGCCAGTGCAGCACCTTTACCCTCATTTTCTTTAACAAGGCAGTGGATTTGTAGGAGATGTGACTGGGGTAATTATCATACTACCCTTTGGCACAGTTTCCAAAGGGAGGGGATCATGCTCTGCTTTAGTATGTCACAGTACATGTTGACATTCATTGTTCCCTCAATAAACTGAAGCTCCCACAGCAAGAAACACTCATGTAGCCCCAAACCATGACACTCCCACCACCATGATTGACTGTAGGCAAGACACACTTTGCTTTGTACTCCTCACCTAGTTGCCTCCACACTTGCTTGACACCATCTGAATCAAATAAGTGTATCTGTATTTCATCAGAACACAGGGCACGGTTCCAATAATCCATGTTCTTGCTTGTCTTCAGAAAACTGTTTGAAGGTTTTCTTGTGCATCATCTTTAGAAGAGACTTCCTTCTTGGACGAATGCCATGCAGACCAATTTGATACAGTGTATGGCTTATGAGCTGAGCACTGACAGGCTGACCCTTTGCCCCTTTAACCTCTACAGTAATGCTGGCAGAACTCATATGCCTATTTTGAAAAGATAATACCTGAAAAGGACACAGAGCACGTGCGTCTTTGGTCGATGATGGTGAGGCCCGTCCTGAGTGGAACATGTCTTGGCCACTGTGCTGCAGTAAAGTCACTGCAGCCAAAGACAAATTCCTATTCTAAAATATAACTTTTAATACATCATTTAAAACTAAATACCCCACTATCTACCTTACAGCTACTATCTCTAACTAATACCTAACCTACCCCTAAGTAAGATCAGGTAATCGTCCCGAAAAGGACGTCCCGATCACCGATGACTGACCCTAGTAACTATCCCACCTCAATAGATATATATAGATAATATAATCACATAAAGCGTGGGATATATACCCTCCTAAACAACCAACTACGGGACAATAATACTAGGTGAGTAACTGGCAGATAACACTAAGGAAAAGCTACAACAATATGGACTCTTATAGTAAAGACAGCACTTATCCACTACCTCTTACTAGATAACACATAGTGAGGGTCGAGTGCTGAACTCCATATGAGACCATTCCCTAGAAAAAATGTCCACCATAAATAACTGTACACCCAATATAACTCATATAAGTATGCTAGAAACACATGTTCAGGATAGATATACAACCTTGATTCCATGATTCCCCTTTTAAGCCCGACGCGTTTCCCCCTCAGTAATGACACGAGGGTTCATCAGGGGGACAGAATAAGAGATGTCCTGCTCAGTGATAGATAATAACCAGATAGCTGCAGGCAATGAACTGCATGCACGCTTACCTTTTATACTCTTAGCTAATTACCGGGCAAGTGATTGTCCCATTATGGCGTATCCCGGACTCAACTGCGCATGTCCGGAAGTGTTAAAACACATGACCCAAACATTCTATTGTCATTGCACCCCTGTAGAGCTATAGCACTTGCTCCACATTCCGGCGTGCGTAACTAACTACAGCGCATGTCTGGAAGTAACGGGCTGGTCACATGACCCCCGGCATGTCAATACCATAGCAACCGGATACGCTGCTATACAGCGCATACCCGGAGGTGACGAATCAGTCAGGTGACCCCGGCATTTGGATACCATAGCAACCGGACCTCCCAGATACGCATTTTTTGCTGATGTGCTAACAGTTATACAGGTAAAAAAAACGCAATTTCCTGGGTAGAGAAATACCAACCTTCCCCCAAAGGATTTTAAAATAATCACCCACACAGATGATTTATGTGGATCCGTGTAACTCAAACTCCAGTGCCGCAGCTTCCTATGCACATTTATATTGCATATGAAAATAGTTACCGTTTTAGAAGGCTCAACATGGAGAAAAGTCATTTTTTTGATAGGGATCAGGTGGAAACAGAGATCTTTAGGTTTATATATACTAATTTAAGTAAAAGTGAATAGATATATTCATTTTTATTACAATTTTACGGGAAACTTTGGAAAAGGTACTTCGTGCATGTGCAAACCGCACCCAAATGTAAAATTAAAAGATAATAAAAACAAATACAGAAAAAGGAATAAATATTTGGCCCTTGGGCCATTTTCCCCCAATTTTAAGCCCAAAAAAACTGTAAACCTATGGGTGCGAATTAAAAAAAACGGGTTTAAAATATCTCTTAAGGCCTTGCTGTAGAGATGAAGTCTATATGTCCACTCTGTCTTTTTTGCAGAGTAATTTTTGTCTTTTTCTCTTTTTTTCAAGTCTTAGACCTTTTAAAAAATAGAACGTCAGGCCGATGAATAAACCCCCAGTCTTGCCATATATGTCGGACAGTGGGGTGTCCCGCCTATCCCTGATATCCCCCAATGTCCCCAATTCGCACCTTCACTTTTTTTTCCGTCTTGCCCACATATTGTTTCCCAAGACAAAATTTTCCCAAGATATAAAACCCCTTGGTACGACAATTCAAAAATTTCCGAATTGAATATATCTTATTTGTCACATTATCGGAAATTCTTTTTTTTGGCATATGTGTTACAATAGACAAGCCCCAAACCTAAACATGCTAAGGTTCCCTTTCAGCCAAGATTTCCCCTTCTGGGGGACATAATGCTCAAATGAGTTCCCCCTTTAAAGGGATCTTCCCCATTGTAAGTAATGGGGGGGTTGCATGAGAGACACTCTATAAATCCTTGTCTAATTTTAGGATCCCCAGGTTACGTAGAATACGCATACATAAATTTTTCCCTTTATCATAGGTCCCTATCACTCGAACTGTGTTTCCTCTTTTTCCCCTCTCTTGAAATTTAAAAGGTGTTTTGTCCCTCAACAATGCATTTTTAAAGGTGGTGTGAGGGGGGGATGAGGGGTAACCTCTCTCAAAAACCCCAACACGTAGGTCATTCGTTGTTTGTAATGTCCTCAATTTGGAGCGTTCCCTTTGTCCCCAAAGGACTGTCCTTTGTATCCCTTTTTTATTGCCGGGTGATGTGATCCACCTTTGGAGACTATTTGTGGTTTTCTCCTTCCGGTGGTCCGAGTCTGTAAAAAAACCTGATTGTCTTTAAAAATTTTTTTGTCAAAAACGCAATCCTGATGTTGAAATCAAAAGTGAAGCCCTTAAAACCGTCATTTTGTTTGGAATCGATGAAATCCTTAAACGACGCCTCCTGCCCTGCCCAACACGAAGAGTCGTCGATGTACCTGCCCCAAAATATGATATTGTCGGTTGGGGCCTCCATTCCCTTGAAAACCAGGGTCCTATCCCACCGCCTGGAATAAATTGGGTAGTGGGAGCGCAAGGGCTCCCCATAGCCGTACCCTGAGCTGGTGGTAGACCCTGGGCCCGAAGAGAAAATAATTATGCGTCAGTGTGAATTCAAGCAAATTGAGGACAAGTCTATTATGTCTCTCAAATTGTCCCCCCTCATCCTCAAAAAATACTCAGCAGCATGGAGGCCCCAATAGTGGGGAATACTGCTGTATAGGGCCTCAACATCCACTGAGGCTAGATAAACATCATTATCCACACTAACGCCCTCCAATTTATTAAGGAGATCAGCCATATCTCTCAAATAGGAGGGGAGAGTAACTACAAATTCTCTCAAGATCTTATCAAGATACACCCCAACATTCTGCGTCAGAGAGTCGATACCCGAGACTATGGGTTGTCCCTTCAGGGGAACAAGCCCCTTATGAATCTTTGGTAACGCATAAAACGTTGCTATCTGTGGTTTACTGGGTAACAAGAACCGCGCCTCTTCTTTTGATAGTATACCATCATCCACACCTTGTACAACAATTGCCTCTAATTCCTCCAAAAAATTGGCAGTCGGGTCTTCCCGAAGAATGGCATAACCATCCCTGTCCTCTAATAAACGGTTACACATGTGAACATACTTGGAGTGATCCATGATAACCACATTCCCCCCCTTATCCGAGGGTTTTATCACTATTTCTGGATCTGCTTGCAGAGTGGTCAGAGCTCTCATCTCATGCTTACTCAAATTAGATCTGTATCCTGATCTTGTATCTGATCTGTATCTGTATCCTGATCTTGATCTTTGTCTGGCTAATGCTTCCAGATCCCTCATAACCAGTTTTAGAAATATATCGATTTTCGGGGTATAGATAAAAGATTACTCTGCAAAGAGACAGAGTGGACATATAGACTCGATCTCTACAGCCAGAGGGCCTTAATGAGATATTATACTTTGGCTGTTTTATTTAAGTCGGCACCCATAGGTTTACAGTTTTTGGTCTTATATTGGGGTAAAGTGGCCCGAAGGACCTGAGTATTTATTCTTATCTGTATTGGTTTGATTATCTGTTAATTATATCCATTAGGCTGTGGTTATGACAGCATGCACGAAGTACCTTATCTATGTTCCAGTAATAATGTAATAAGAAATGAATATATCTAGTTTATTTTTATCATTAAATTAGTATATATATGCCATAAAGTGATCTCTGTTTCCACTCTGAGTCTAATAATGACATTGTCTCCAGTGTTGAGCATTCTAAATGCGGTGAACTATTATCATATGTCAATATAAATGTGCATAGGATGCTGTGGCACTGTGAGTTTGGAGTTACACGGATCCACATAAATCATCTAGTGTGGGTGATGTAGTTAACATCTACTAGTGGGGAAGGTTGGTATTTCTCTACCCAGGAAATTGCGGTTTTTTTACCTGTATAACTGTTAGCACATCAGCAAAAAATGCGTATCTGGGAGGTCCGGTTGCTATGGTATCCAAATGCCGGGGTCACCTGACTGGTTCGTCACCTCCGGGTATGCGCTGTATGGCAGCATATCCGGTTGCTATGGTATTGAAATGCCGGGAGTCATGTGACCAGTCCGTTACTTCCGGACATGCGCTGTAGTTAGTTAAGCACGCCGGAATGTTGGAGGCAAGTGCTATAGCTCTACAGGGTTGCCATGACATTAGAATGTTTGGGTCATGTGTTTTACCACTTCCGGACATGCGCAGTTGAGTCCGGGATACGCCATAATGGGACAATCATGTGCCCGGTAATTAGCTAAGAGTATAAAAGGTAAGCGTGCATGCAGTTCATTGCCTGCAGCTATCTGGTTATTATCTATCACCGAGCAGGACATCTCTTATTCTGTCCCCCTGATGAACCCTCGTGTCATTACTGAGGGGGAAACGCGTCGGGGCTTAAGAAGGGGAATCATGGAATCAAGGTTGTATCTATCCTGAACATGTGTTCCTAGCATACCTATATGAGTTATATTGGGTGTACAGTTATTTATGGTGGACATTTTTTCTAGGGAATGGTCTCATATGGAGTTCAGCACTCGACCCTCACTATGTGTTATCTAGTAAGAGGTAGTGGATAAGTGCTGTCTTTACTATAGGAGTCCATATCGTTGTAGCTTTTCCTTAGTGTTATCCGCCAGTTACTCACCTAGTATTATTGACCCTTAGTTGGTTGTTTGTCCTCCTTAGGAGGGTATATATCCCGCGCTTTATGTGATTATATTATCTATATATATCTATTGAGGTGGGATAGTTACTAGGGTCAGTCATCGGTGATCGGGACGTCCTTTTCGGGACGATTACCTGATTTTACTTAGGGGTAGGTTAGGTATTAGTTAGAGATAGTAGCTGTAAGGTAGATAGTGGGGTATTTAGTTTTAAATGATGTATTAAAAGTTATATTTTAGAATAGGAATTTGTCTTTGGCTGCAGTGACTTTACTTTTCACAAATTCCACCTTTGCTATTTAATTTCACTGTGCTGCAGTCCATTTTGGTGCTGGCAATCTTTTTATAGCCTAGACCATCTTTATGTAGAGCAACAATCCTTTTTTTCAGTTCTTTAGACAGCTCTTTGCCATGAGGTGACAAGTTAAGCTTCCAGTGACAATTAAGACAGAGTATGAGAGAGATAACATCAAATTTAACAAACCTGCTCCCCATTCACACCTGAGACCTTGTAACAATAATGAGTCACATGGAAACATAGGGGGAAAATGGCAAATTGGGCACAACTTGTTCATTTTCACTTAGGGGTGTACTCACTTTTGTTGCCAGCAGATTAGATATTGATGGCTGTTAGAGATGCGTGAATTTCTCAAAAATTCAGCTCGCCAACTTTGCCAAATTTTCCGACAAAATTTGTTTTGGTCCGAATTATTTTGGGACAAATTGCGTTAAAAAACAGCTATTTCCAGGCTGCACAGAGCCTGTAGAGTGCTGTAGAACGTTGTGCCATGCTTAAATATGCAGAGGGAGCTTGGTTTGGTCGTCATACAATGTTATGTTTTAGTATGACACGCAGATGACTGCCGCCGCTCTTAGAATCGCTTCACTATAAAATTCCCTGGGCATTTAAGAGGGCAAAACTGACCAAAAAACTGAAGCGGGAATGTAGCCTGATAAAGTCATGGCAGCGCCATTTGGAAAAAAACAAGCTGAGGGCTCAGGTGACAACATCAGTAGGCCACATAGTGGCACAGTGACAGGATGTGGAGGTGACGGCAGCAGACACAGCAGCTGCATGAGGTCAGACAGTGGCACAATGACATTCTGGAGGTGGCAAAAACAGGAGTAGGCCACAGAGTGGCACAATGACAGAGTGTGGAGGGCACGGCAGCAGCCACAGCAGCAGCATTAGGTCAGGCAGTGGTACAATGACATTCTGAAGGTGGCAAAAACAGGAGTAGGCCACAGAGTGACACAATGACAGAGTGTGGAGGTCATGGCAGGTGCAACAGCAGCAGCATGAGGTCAGACAGTGGCACAATGACAGAGTGTGTAGGTCACGGCAGCAGCCACAGCAGTAGCATGAGGTCAGACAGTGGCACAATGACATTCTGGAGGTGGCAAAAACAGGAGTAGGCCAAAGAGTGGCACAATGACAGAGAGTGGAGGTAACGGCAGCAGCCACAGCAGCAGCAGCATGAGGTCAGACAGTGGCACAATGACATTCTGGAGCTAGCAAAAACAGGAGTAGGCCATAGAGTGTCACAATGACAGAGTGTGGAGGTCACGGCAGCAGCCAAAACAGCAGCATGAGCTCACACAGTGGCACAATGACATTCTGGAGGTGGCAAAAACAGGAGTAGGCCAAAGAGTGGCACAATGACAGACAGTGGAGGTAACGGTAGCAGCCACAGCAGCAGCATGAGCTCAGACAGTGGCACAATGACAGAGAGTGGAGGTCATGGCAGCAGCCACAGCAGCAGCAGCATGAGGTCAGGCAGTGGCACAATGACATTCTGGAGGTGGCAAAAACAGGAGTAGGCCACAGAGTGGCACAATGACAGAGTGTGGAGATCACAGCAGCAGCCACAGCAGCAGCATGAGGTCAGAGAGTGGCACAATGACAGAGTGTGGAGGTCATGGCAGAAGCCACAGCAGCAGCAGCAGGAGGTGAGGCAGGGGCACAATGACATTCTGGAGGTGGCAAAAACAAGAGTAGGCCACAGAGTGGCACAATGACAGAGTGTGGAGGTCATGGCAGGAGCAACAGCAGCAGCATGAGGTCAGACAGTGGCACAATGACAGAGTGTGGAGGTCACGGCAGCAGCCACAGCAGCTGCATGAGGTCAGACAGTGGCACAATAACAGAATGTGGAGGTCACGGCAGCAGACACAGCAGCTGCATGAGGTCAGGCAGTGGCTCTATGACATTTTATAGGTGGCAAAAACAGTAGTAGGCCACAGAGTGACACAATGACCGAGTGTGGAGGTCACTGCAGCAACAGCAGCAGAATAAGGTCAGACAGTTGCACAATGACAGATTGTGGAGGTCACGGCAGCAGCCACAGCAGCAGCATGAGGTCAGACAGTGGCACAATGACCGAGTATGAAGGTCACGGCAGCAGCCACAGCAGCAGCATGAGGTCAGACAGTGGCACAATAACAGAGTGTGGAGGTCACGGCAGCAGCCACTGCAGCAGCATGAGGTCAGACAGTGGCACTATGATATTCTGGAGGTGGCAAAAACAGTAGTAGGCCACAGAGTGACACAATGACACAATGTGGAGGTCACTGCAGCAGCCACAGCAGCAGCATGAGGTCAGACAGTGGCACAATGATATTCTGGAGGTGGCAAAAACAGTAGTAGGCCACAGAGTGACACAATGACACAGTGTGGAGGTCACGGCAGCAGCCACAGCAGCAGCATGAGGTCAGACAGTGGCACAATGACAGAGTGTGGAGGTCACGGCAGCAGCCACAGCAGCAGCATGAGGTCAGACAGTGGCACAATGACAGAGTATGGAGGTCACGGCAGCAGCCACAGCAGCAGCATGAGGTCAGACAGTGGCACAATGACAGAGTGTGGAGGTGACGGCAGGAGCAACAGCATGAGGTCAGAGAGTGGCACAATGACAGAGTGTGGAGGTCATGGCAGAAGCCACAGCAGCAGCAGCATGAGGTCAGGCAGTGGCACAATTACATTCTGGAGGTGGCAAAAACAAGAGTAGGCCACAGAGTGGCACAATGACAGAGTGTGGAGGTCATGGCAGGAGCAACAGCAGCAGTATGAGGTCAGACAGTGGAACAATGACAGAGTGTGGAGGTCACGGCAGCAGCCACAGCAGCTGCATGAGGTCAGACAGTGGCACAATAACAGAATGTGGAGGTCACGGCAGCAGACACAGCAGCTGCATGAGGTCAGGCAGTGGCACTATGACATTCTGGAGGTGGCAAAAACAGTAGTAGGCCACAGAGTGACACAATGCCCGAGTGTGGAGGTCACTGCAGCAACAGCAGCAGAATAAGGTCTGACAGTTGCACAATGACAGATTGTGGAGGTCACGGCAGCAGCCACAGCAGCAGCATGAGGTCAGACAGTGGCACAATGACCGAGTATGAAGGTCACGGCAGCAGCCACAGCAGCAGCATGAGGTCAGACAGTAGCACAATAACAGAGTGTGGAGGTCACGGCAGCAGCCACTGCAGCAGCATGAGGTCAGACAGTGGCACTATGATATTCTGGAGGTGGCAAAAACAGTAGTAGGCCACAGAGTGACACAATGACACAATTTGGAGGTCATTGCAGCAGCCACAGCAGCAGCATGAGGTCAGACAGTGGCACAATGATATTCTGGAGGTGGCAAAAACAGGAGTAGGCCACAGAGTGGCACAATGACACAGTGTGGAGGTCACGGCAGCAGCCACAGCAGCAGCATGAGGTCAGACAGTGGCACAATGACAGAGAGTGGAGATGACGGCAGGAGCAACAGCATGAGGTCAGAGAGTGGCATAATTACAGAGTGTGGAGGTCACCGCAACAGCAACAACAGCAGCAGCAGCATGAGGTCAGAGAGTGGCACAGTGACACAGTGTGTAGGTCACGACACTAGCAACAGCAGCAGCAGCATGAAGTCATAGAGTGGCACATTGACAGAATGTGGAGGTGGGTGGCAATACCAGTCCCTGGTAAAGATCGTGGTAGGCAGATGGAGAAACTGGCAGCAGATGTGAGGAGGTACGATGCCGCACATAGGCAGCGGCCAACTGACTACGGAGGATTTCTCTATAGTATTTGAGTTTTTCCTCCCTCTCAGCAGCTAGGAAAAAGGCTCCCATTTTAGACCGGTAGCGAGGGTCCAATAAGGTGGAGAGCCAGAAGTCATCCCTCTGCCGGATGCTGACTATTCGGCTGTCACTAACCAGGCAAATCAGCATGCTGCGGGCCATCTTCACAAGTGACTCCGAGGGACTCCCTGCCTTCATCTCCACTGTATACTGCCATGGTGCTTGCGGGTCATCTGCCTTGTCTTCCTCATCTCTATCTACCTCCTCCAGCTGCTCCTACTCCTCCTCTCCTGTCACCTGGGTAGAAAATCCACTCATTTCACCAGACAATATCTCTGCTCCAATGTCCTCCTCCTCCTCCAGTTCAGTCCCCACCGGACTCATGTGGCCGCGAGATGTAGTCGCCACGTCTCCAGTCCCCTGCCCAGACAGATTTTTCAGCATCTGTTCCAGGACATGAAGCAGTGGAATGACGTTATTTATCCCCTAGTCCTGGCGACTAACAAAAAACGTGGGGCCCCCTCGAATGGCCCAGCAAAAACGGCAGGTGTCACGCATGAGCTGCCACTGGCTGACATCAAAGTTACACAGGGGAGTACTCCTGTCCGCCTGGATCATCAAAAAATCGTTAATGGCCTTTCTCTGTTCCTACAGTCTGTCCAACATGTGCAGGCTGGAATTACAACGGGTGGAAACATTGCATAACAGAGTGAGTTGGGGGTCGCCGTTCTTCCGCTGCAACTCGAAGAGGGTGTTCCTGGCTTTGTAGAAATGGAGATCGGTGGAAGACTTCAGGAACCTTTTAACACCCAGAATGAACACGTGCGGCATGCAGGGCGCATGGACTATCCCTCCATGGTGCAGCGCGGACACCATGTTCCTCCCATTGTCCATCACCATGGTTCCGATTTGCAGTTGGTTTGGAGAAAGCCACACATCGATTTCTTGCTGTATGACGCGGAGCATATCCTCCCCTTTGTGACTCTGTTCGCTGAGGCAAGCCAGGTGTAGAACTGCGTGACACCGCTGTGCCCTACACATGTGGTATGATGGAGCAATACATGTGGAGGCTGAGATGCTGGTGGTGGTGGAGGAGGAGGCGGACATTGGCGCAGGAGCAGCAGTTTGACAACGTGGAGGAGAAAGCGGCGTCTCCTGTCCAAGTTGTTGGTGTGGCTGGGCAGGAAGCACATTCACCCAGTTGGCCTTAAAGGACATGTACTGGCCCTGACCGTAGTTACAGTTCCACACGTCCATGCTGCCGTGCACCTTGGAACAAACCGATAAGCTCAAGGACTGGCTCACCTTCTGTTCTACATATTTGTGAAGGGCTGGTACTGCCTTTTTGGAAAATAAATTATGGCTTGGAACTCTCCACCTCGGCTTGGCACAAGCCATTAGTTCTCTGAATGGTGCAGAGTCCACCATTTGGAAAAGGAGGGACTGCAGTACCAACAACTTGGACAGGAGCACGGTCAGCTGCTGCACCTTAGGATGGTTGGATGCATACTGTTGTCTCTTTGCAATTGCCTCGTTGAACGATTGTTGGCGCCATGAGTAGCGAGGAGCAGGAGCATCTGGACCGGGAGATGATGGCAAAGAGAAACAGCTCCCTTCTGCAGAGGTGATGGAGCTTTGACTGGCTGCAATGGCATGCATGCCACTGGGCGCTGCTGCTGTGGCAGCGGCAGCGGCAGGATGGACCACCACATCTGAGCCATGGTTCTCCCAGGCCATCGGATGGTGACGTGGCATGTGTTGACGCCGGGCCATGGTGCTAACGTTAGCTCCCTGGCCACGCTTGTCTTTCTACCCACAGATTCTACATATACCCATATTTGGATCCGCCGGTGTCTTACCAAAGAACTTCCACACCGCCGAGTAGCTGATTTTACCGCCAACGCTCCGCACTGAGTGACTACTACCGTCGCTGCCTCGCTGAGCCCCTGTGCCGCTACTTTCTTGGACCTGCGAAGCGGGTTTTCTACCCCGTGGCCACTTGGCTCCTGACCTCACACTGCTGCTACCCTGCTGACTCACGGCCACACAGCCCACTTGCTGGCTGCGCCGCTGCCTGACTCGCAAGCTGACACCCTCTTTTACTGACGATGAAAAAGCCCTTGCTTCACCCGGCTCCCAAGTGCGGTCGGCTACATCACCATTGATTTTTGTTTCATCATCACTGCTGTCCTCATCACCGGTCTTGGTATGCAGAGGCTGACCCCTCACAACATTACCTCCCATGCCACTCTCCACATCTATACTTTGCCACCAACTGCAAGAAGCAGGGGATATTGGGCCCATTTCTTCGCTGCCAAGTAGCTGCTGACTGTCCTCCTCAAATTGTTCATCCTCGCTGTATTTTGGCGGGTTGAGGACAGGTGAGGGCCGCTGACCCGCTCCCGGGCCATGCCAACTAAGGGTTGTGTCTTACCTTCACACCGACTCTTGGCGGGGGTTTTCAGATGTCATCTGGGAGGAAGTGGATGACCTAGTCAACCAATCAAGAACCCTTGGGTTGCTGGTCAACACACGGCCGCTAGATGACAGCGGCAGTTTTGGCCTCACCGAGTGACCCCTGCTGCGACGTCCCCTTACTGTGCTGCGACCTGGGCCTCCAGGAATGTTTGTGCCACTGCCACTCGCAGGTGAAGAGCCTGCCACCTCTCTGTCTGACATACTGTTTGTTCTAAAATGTACAGACACTGTTTGATGAAGATATCTGTATATGATAAATACACACCCTGTATTTGACTCCAAATGAACCCACTAACAAGCTTGGTTTACCCTTGGATATAAATTGCGCTCCAGAAATGGGCAGGAAGAATTTACTTGTATGTGCCATTTAAAAACACTGTGTATTTTACTGAATATAAAAGCACAAACAGGCTTAATTAACCTTCGGATATGAATTATGCTACAGCCAAAATTTCTTCTTTGGCGTTGAAAAACAACATTTCTTTCACTGACTACAACTGCTGAAAAATACTTATTTATCCCTCGGATGTAAATTGCGCAAAAGAAATGTGCTGCCAACAATTACCAGCTTTGTAGCGTGTTAAAACGGCGTGTATTTTACGGAGCACAACAGCAGCATAACTCGTAATTAACCTTCGGATATGAAATATGCTACAGCCAAAACTTCTTCTTTGGCGTTGAAAAACAACGTTTCTTTTACTGAGTACAACTGCAGAAAAATACTTAAGTTAACCCTTTGATGTATATTGCGCAAAAGAAATGTGCTGCCAAAAATTGCCAGCTTTGTAGCGTGTTAAAACGGTGTATATTTTACGGAGCACAACAGCAGAAAAACTCTTAATTAACCTTCGGATATGAATTATGCTACAGGCAAAATTTCTTCTTTGGCGTTAAAAAACACTGTTTCTTTTAGTGACCACAACAACAGAAAAACACTTAATTAGCCCTTGGATCTAAATTGCGCCAATTAAATGAGGTGCCAAAAATGAAGTGGTATTTGTATTGTAAAAACGCTGTTTCTTTAAATGAATACAACAGGAACAGGCTTAGATCCCCCTTGGATATTCAATGTGCTGTGAGCTGATAGCATTAACATGTATATGCAGCTGATTTGGACGCACACTGGACTTCAGTTCCAATACCCCACAAAATCAAAATTAGAACTTAAAATAAGCATTTTCTGAGACAAGCTGTGACACCCCCTAAAAATCGCTGTATAAAAGTTAGTTCTTTAGTGTGAGATTTCAGCAGCAGTTTCACTAATCAGTACAGAGAGAGCAGTGTGAACTGCCAGCGTCTCACCCGGACTTATATAGTGCGGTGACGTCACAGACTCCCGCCGGTCTCTGATTGGCTTCATCTCTGCACATGTCATTTAGGCTACGCCTTTCTTCCTTCCAGACTTCTTTTCCCCATGTAACGCCATGTGCTCGCAGCCATTTTATCAATTAAAAACACGCTTCGTTCCCGCGAATCACCCAAAACTTCGACTTCGTTCAGAATCGAAGTTTTCCTGAAATTCTAAACCAATTCCACATTGTTAGAATCAATTCGCCCATCTCTAATGGCTGTGTGTTGAGTTATTTGAGGGCACATCAAATTTGCACTGTTGGACAAGCTGTACACTGACTACAGTGTATCAAAGTGTCATATCTTCAGTGTTTTCCCATGAAAATATACAATACAACATTTAAAAAAATATACACTATTCCTGTTATTAATATTCCTGTTCACTCAATACTACAACATATATGAACCAGCTGTTTAAGTTCAAGTATATAGAGATTCCTTAGATTTCAGGGATGTTAATATAAAACCATTAATTACCCTCACTAACAATTGCTAATGTTTTGCTGCTGTGCAGCAATAAGTAACTGCTGCTGTTTTTTATCACGTGAATTAGAAGGAACAGAATCCATTTCCCTAATTGGTCCACTGACTAGCTACAAAGATTTAAAGACAACATTGCCATTTTAAATCAGCTGTTATTTATTGTATTCAGGGGCTACAGGGGACGTAACGGTCACACTTGTAACCGGGACCCTGAACCAGGGGGGCACAGTGATCATAGCCCCCACCTGCAGGCAGCAGCTGAGGCAGAACTACCAGGATCCTCTGATCCTGGATGTTTAGGTGCTAGGTCCTAAACCTATGGCTAGGCTTGAGTCCTAGTAAACTGTGGAAGTGGCATCCAGGAGCAGGCAGCATGATGACATTAAACTGCCCACTCTAGACTCAAGGAAGTTTTAGGCGGAGGGAATGAGCTGAGGTGCTATTTTTTTTTGTTTTAAACAGGGAACTCTGTATACCTACCTACCTACTGGGGGAAACTATATAATGGGGGCCCTATATCATTTTTCTACCAACTGAGGGGAATATGTGCCTACCAACCTACTGGAGGGGTCTTTATATACCAACCTATATATTGGGGGTGATGTGTACCGACTTCACCTACTGGGAGAGATTTATATACATATCTACCTACCCAGGGAGCCTATATACCTACATACCTACTGGTGGGACCCTGTATACTAACCCATCTACTGCAGGATCCTATGTACTCACCTACTGCAGTGGGACCTATATACCTACCTACTGAGAGGACCCTAACCTACAAACTTAACTATCTACTGAGGGAGTCTAAATAGCTACCTAATGGGGAACTTTATACCTCCCTACCTACTTTGAGGACATTAATACTTATCTATCTACACAAGGGGCCTTTATATCCACTGAGGGGATACCTAATAGGAGACTATATAACTCATCATCTGTGGATCTGTATACTCACTAAGGAGGGCTATTTACCTACATTCTGAGGGTACCTGTCATGGTCCATGCCGCTGTCCTTGTTGCGGACCGCAGACATGGCCGGGTCCCTGCTTCTGTCCTGTCTTCATTCACGCTGCAGCCACTGCTGTGAACTATGGACATGTCTGTGTTGCCTGTCTGTGTCCCCGGTTCCTGTACCTGTTGCTAAGTTTTTGTGTCTGAGTTCTTTCCATGTGTCTGCCATTGCCTTTTCCGTTTGTGCCGTAGTTCCTAGCCAGTGTCCTAGCTTGTGTTTCTTCTTTGTTTCCTGTCATGTTCTTGGTGTTGTGTCCTGTCTGCACCTTGGCCTCCGCATGGCCTTCCCCTTTGTATCCGTTTGGCCTTTATGTTTGTTTTGTTCTGTCTCTTGTCTGTTTAGTTCTGTACCTGCACGTCTCTACACCTAGCCTACTGTTTCTTATCCCTGTTTCTGTTGTGCCTAACATTGGCACTTCTGACCTGTCTGGTCAGCTGCCACCATGAGTAGGCACGTGTGGGGTAGCAACCTGGGGGTTCCATGCAGTGAAGTCCGTTCCTGTCTTGCAGCAGACTCCATTGAAGACCAGGGGCTCCTTAGACTACACTACCTGGTGTGGTCCGCTATACCTCCATCTACTCTCGCGGTGGTCCAGAGGAACCACAATTACCTGGCAATTGATGTGTTAGTACCTATATACCTACCTACTGTGAGAGGCATATATATTTACCAACTTACTGAGAGGCCTGTATAGCTACCTCATGGGTGCTTACCTATTTATCTGCCTATCTACCTATCTAATGGGAGGCTTATCTACCTAAAGGAGACTTACTTACCTGTATACCTAATGGGGGGCTTATCTACCTAATAGGGGCTTACATATCTATATGCCAAAAGGGGACTTTACCCACTTAATAGAAAGAGTCTGCCACTTATCTGACTATTATTGAGGGTCTAACTCACCTAAATGGAGTGTATCCCTATCTGCCTCCCTAATCTGTGTTTCCATCTAATATATGGGGTATGTACCTACCTACTGTTGGCACAAATGGTGTCACTTTCCTTGGTTGGGGTACAGTTACTGCGTGGAGTACCAAGAGGGACATTATTACCATTAGGAGTGCTAGGTATGGGGAGTTTATACAATGGTAGAAACTGGTAAGAAAAATGAGGAGTCTAACATGTTTGTGTGATAAATTCTTTAGGGATGAATTGTGGCTAGACTGGACCAGATGCACAAGTAAAGGTAGAGTGAATGACTCATCAAACAAGATGTCACTTGTGAGTCCCTGAATGTAACTGCACTGTAATCAGGTATAGGTCTGCAGAGCCTATGTATACCAGCTATCTATGAATATATGGGCTCTTTATGGTGGTAATAGTGGTTTTCGTGTAATGGTTTATATGCAGTAGCAGTACAATGATCTTTTTCAGTCTCTTTAAAGCGGTGATATGTGGTCATGGTGTGGCCGTATTATTTGATTCTTCTCTGTTGTTGTTATAGATATTTTCAGTCTTGGTATATTGATTTGGTCAGTAACAGAATGGTGGCATTAGTCAATATATTGTAGTGATATGTTATGATATTATTTGGTCTTTTTATATTTTTGTCACTGGTAATATTGGTCTTGGTATACTGGTCAGTAACTTTAGGGTGGTTTTTGCCACTATATTGTGGTGACATATAGTGATGATGATTTTTTTTTTTTGCCTTGTATAAATCCTGACATGCAGAATACTGACAGTGTCAATTACATTGTATGGTGTAAACTCCAAAAAAAAAACAACCCAAAAAAGGGCAAAATTGCACTTTTTTCCTGCTAATCCCACAAAGTTGTTTTTTTTTCTGGAGGGGGAGGATGGGAAAGAGGGGCAGACTATTTGGCTGTATAGCTTATTTTTATCTTTTTTCCACTCCCTGGCTCCATTTCAAATACATTTTCTTCTATTGGACAATCCCTTCAAGTGGAAATAATTTTCTACGGCACGCTACACCGCAGACATCTGTCATGCCAAGTAGGGAACCTGTTGTTAAGAAGTAGTGATCCACAGCCATTGTTCAGGGGTAGTAGGGCCTTAGCTGAAGTTTTACACCAGGGCTTACAAGCCTTTACCTACGCCCCTTATTGTATTAATATGCTAGTTCAAGGTCAGTAATATTTACTGGACTTAAATATATTTATTTACATATATGCTGTACAGTGATATACAGAGTGGGCGACATGTATGAACGGGATTTACGCCTGTTTTCTGGCGTATCCTGCGCCTCACCGGCTCGAATCCCTTGTCGGACGCAGGGATGCGATGTTAGATGCAGCGTTCGCCACTTTCAGATGCGCCTCACATGAAGGGGCGTGTAATGGGTGCGGTGTGGGCGTTCTGGGGCGGGATGCGGCGCGTTCGAAAACTTCGAGGCATGTACAATCGCGGCTCGGCAAAGTGCGGCGAATTGCAGCAATCGCCAGCTCCGACAGGCTGACCTGGTTGATTCTGGTCTAAATGATCCGAAGTGAAGCGAGATTGTAACATGAGAGGAAACATATAGAAGATCGCAAAAGAAATCTCAGCGTCATGCGGCATGGAGTATGAATAAAAAAAATTGCCTTTATAAGTTGTAAAACATTTTCAGAAAAAGAGCTCAAACCTTCTTTAATAATAATAATAAAAAAAAAAATATATATATATCACTTTCCAAAAATCTAGAACGGCGCTACATCAGGAATTAGGATCTTGGAAATTGCTGGGAAATACAGTAATTCAAATTCTGTAAGCTAGTCTCATTGGTCGACATAAACCAGCCAATCAGAATAGGAGCGACAGTGAACCATTATAACCTATGGAGAAGTATTGACCAATCAAATTCAAAGGCGGGACAGTTCAAACTACAGTAAAAATGGAGAAAAGAGCTGATTGGTTGAGCTAGCGGGGGCTTTGCAATCTTGTCCAATCAGAATAGGAGCGACAGGGGCCCATTATAACCTATGGAGAAGTATTGACCAATCAAATTCAAAGGCGGGACAGTTTAAAATACAGTAAAAATGCAGAAAAGAGCTGATTGGTTGAGCTAGCTGGGGCTTGGCTATCACAGCCAATCAGAGCGCGAGCTACTTGTCCCATTGCAGTCAATGGAGAGATCGGGGCAATGAAATCTCGGCTCTCAGCGCCTTGCGGCATGGAGTATGATGACAAAAATCATTTTTATTAGGTGTAAAATATTTTCTGAAAAAGAGCTGAAACCTTCTATAAACATGATTCAATCAAATCCCTAACAATGCGTTTGTCGCCAAGACCGGCGCTACATAAGGAATTGGGACATAGAGAATTGCCGGGAAATACAGTAATTAAAATTCTTTAAGCTCTTCTCATTGGTCGGCAGAAACCAACCAATCAGAATAGGAGCGACAGTGACCCATTATAAGCTATGGAGAGGTATGGACCAGTCAAAATCAAAGGCGGGACAGTTCAAAATACAGTAAAAAGGCAGAAAAGAGCTGATTGGTTGAGCTAGCGGGGGCTTGGCTATCTAGGCCAATCAGAGTGCGAGCTACTTGTCCCATTGTAGTCAATGGAGAGATCAGGGCATGAAATCTCGTCTCTCAGCGCCGTGAGGGCATGAGTATGATGAAAAAAAATCATTTTTATTAGGTGTAAAATATTATCTGAAAAAGAGCTGAAACCTTCTATAAACATAAATCAATCAAATCCCTAACAATGCGTTTGTCGCCGAGACCGGCGCTACATAAGGAATTGGGACATAGAGAATTGCCGGGACATACAGTAGTTCAAATTCTTTAAGCTCTTCTCATTGGTCGGCAGAAACCAACCAATCAGAATAGGAGCAACAGTGACCCATTATAAGCTATGGAGAAGTATGGACCAATCAAATGAAAAGGCGGACAGTTCAAAATACAGTAAAAATGCAGAAAAGAGCTGATTGGTTGAGCTAGCAGGGGCTTGACTATCACAGCCAATCATTGTAGTCTATGGAGAGATCGGGGCAATGAAATCTCGGCTCTCAGTGCCATGCGGCATGGAGTATGATAAAAAAAATAAATTTTTATTAGGTGTAAAATATTATCTGAAAAAGAGCTGAAACCTTCTATAAACATAAATCAATCAAATCCCTAACAATGCGTTTGTCGCCGAGACCGGCGCTACATAAGGAATTGGGACATAGAGAATTGCCGGGAAATACAGTAATTCAAATTCTTTAAAGGGGTTTTCTCACTAAAATGAATGGGTTTTAATTAAAACATCTTTAAAAAAACAAGCAGCTTTGCACTATATGTTCATTACAAATGTCCTACTGATTTTGAGTTATCCCTGTTAGTAGTAGTGCATCAGCTCCTGAAATCCCTATAGCAGCTGACCTGTTGATCTTTATCTCATTGGCTGTCAGGGCTGATGACTCATCTGTTTCTGAATACAGGTCAGAGCACAGAGCCCCTCCTGCACAGTATGCTTCTGTAGTGGAGGGAGGGGGAGGACTCTGGCTTCTGTGTCTGTGTGGATTAACCCTATGTGTGCCTGCTTCCTCCTGCTCTCTTCACAAATTGAGGAGAGCAGAGATGAGGCTGATCAATAGATGTGACAGCAGTGACCCTGTGTGTTACTATAATCATGATGTGTCTGTGGAGCTGTGACTATACTAATGGAACAGATCAGAGGGGCATGTGAACGGTTCATGCTCTGCTGTATTAGTGATACATCCTGAGTATAGTAACTCACTTCACAGCTGCCCTGTGTCTGTTCATA
Organism: Phyllomedusa bahiana; assembly: GCA_025379985.1. Lineage (NCBI taxonomy): Eukaryota > Metazoa > Chordata > Amphibia > Anura > Hylidae > Phyllomedusa > Phyllomedusa bahiana. The sequence goes on along the minus strand of JAODAL010024807.1, from coordinate 28,377 downwards.
TTATTGTTCATTTTATATAGAGATCGTTACGACTTCAGAAGTATTATCATTTTATTTCGGGCACTTACAGTTTTATTACAGATTACATTAGAAAACCCATAAGAGCGTAGCTCGCTCGCTCTCCCATTGGTCCAAATAACCGCGCCTCTTTTAACAGCCAATCACAAACAGAGCTCGCTCTGCATTTCTTTTCCCCATAGAACTCTATGAGAAGGTAGCTCAGCCGCTGATTGGCTAAGCAGGACGAGCCCCTCTTCCCACCAACCAATCACATACTAGAATATTTCCCATAGACAGTAATAACTTTTAGGGCCCTCTATCGTGCCCTTCTTTCTCCATTCAAAATAGATGCACTACATATGATTGGTGGATTCATATCTGCCTCCTGGGCTCAACCAATCAGCTCTTTTCTGCATTTTTACTGTATTTTGAATTGTCCGCCTTTTCATTTGATTGGTCCATACTTCTCCATAGCTTATAATGATTCACTGTCGCTCCTATTCTGATTGGCTGGTCTTTGCCGACCAATGAGAAAAGCTTAAACAATTTGAATTACTGTATTTCCCGGCAATTCTCTGTATCGCAAATCCTGATGTAGCGCCGGTCTCGGCGCCAAACGCATTGTTAGGGATTTGATTGATTTATGTTTATAGAAGGTTTCAGCTCTTTTTCAGAGAATATTTTACACCTAATAAAAATGATTTTTTCATCATTCTCCATGCCGCATGGCGCTGAGAGCCGAGATTTCATTGCCTCCATCTCTCCATAGACTACAATTGGCCTGGATAGCCAAATCCCCGCTAGCTCAACCAATCAGCTCTTTTCTGCATTTTTACTGTATTTTGAATTTCCCGCCTTTGATTTTGATTGGTCAATACTTCTCCATAGGTTATAATGGGTCACTGTCGCTCCTATTCTGATTGGTTGGTTTCTGCCGACCAATGAGAAGCGGTTAAAGAATTTGAATTACTGTATTTCCCGGTAATTCTCTATATCGCAATTCCTGATGTAGCGCCGGTGACAAACGCATTGTTAGTGATTTGATTGATTTATGTTTATAGACGGTTTCAGCTCTTTTTCAGATAATATTTTACACCTAATAAAAATGTTTTTTTATTAATCATACTCCATGCTGCACGGCGCTGAGAGCTGAGATTTCATTGCCCCAATCTGTCCATAGACTATAATGGGACAAGTAGCTCGCGCTCTGATTGGCCGGGATAGCCAAGCCCCCGCTAGCTCAGCCAATCAGCTCTTTCTGCATTTTTTACTGTATTTTGAACTGTCCCGCCTTTGAATTTGATTGGTCAATAGTTCTCCATAGGTTTTAATGGGTCACTGTCGCTCCTATTCTGATTGGCTGGTTTATGCCGACCAATGAGAAGCGCTTACAGAATTTGAATTACTGTATTTCCCGGCAATTTTCAATACCCAAATTCCAGATGTTGCGCCGTTCTACATTTTTGGAAAGTGGTTTTTTTTATGTATTTTTTTAAGTAGGTTTGAGCTCTTTTTCAGGGAATGTTTTACGCCTTTATAAAGGCGATTTTTTTATTCATACTCCATGCCGCACGGACATCTTTAATGATTCCTCGCTGTTTTCCAGCCTGTCTCGAATCGGAATACATATTAGGCACAGTCCCTTCTGCGCCTAAGTCCCGCACTGCACCCCACACACTGGCGAGGCGCGGCGGACTTTACATGGCATGTATGAGCGCACTACGTCGGGCGGCGAATCTTAGGCCCGTTCCGCACTGCGCCTAAGTCCCGCACTGCACCCCACACACTGACAAAGCGCGGAGGACTTTACACCGCATGTATGAGCATAAATGTCGCCCAATGTTTTGATGCCGGATGGCATCAGAACCCAGTGCAGTTGTGTCTGGACCTGATGAGTTGCCCAGTAGCCAGGAGGATAAGTATATAATTCTTCCAGCCAGGGCCGGGACGATGAGTAGGCAGAGGTGGGCAATCACCTAGCGCTCTACCTCTGCCAGGAAGAAAGGGGGCACAGTTTAGTATGTAAAACATTACTCTCACAGCAGCGCATGGCAGGCAGCAGCCGGCTACTGCTGCTACATCGTCCCTTCAAGTGTCACCCCCTTCATCTGTTCTCAGTCATCTGAGAGAAGGCGGAAGGCAGAGCAAGAATCAAATTACTTCCTCCTCCAACTGTAGGAGCGGGACCGGAGGAAAGTGAAAGTATACTTCCCAACTTTTATAGATTGCAAAGAGGGAGACCTGAAGCCACGACACTAACCATGCCCAAACATGTGAAATTACACCAGGACACGCCTCTAACCACACCCCATCTATCCATCATGCCCCGCCCCCTTCAGCAGACTAGCGGCAACACAACAGCAGCATTACTGGGGCTATAAAGATGTAGTTATATATAATATTCTATATACAGAAATCCATACAAACAGCTGTAATATTCTATGGATGATACCTCTATATAATCATCTTATCAAAACAGCAAACGTCTCAGTGGAACCCAAGGGATCCCATTATGAGTCAATATGGTCTTCTGGCTGCTTAGGGTGTCCATCGTCTGACTGATCTGGCGCTGCTGGAATGGTTTCCATTTAGATTAAAACCATGATGGCAGTGGGAACAGATTCTTATTAATTATAATGTCCTACATCTCAGATATATGGCTCCCTGTGCACCACTCGGACTAATACTGCAGCACGGCAGGCTAATACACACCACACATGTTGACTATGTGCAGTCTGTTTTAGCACGTGGCGGCTGCACCACAATATGTTCCACTATTTTTTGACAGTTATACAGGGCAGAGGAATATATCTGAGAGACAAGACTTGTAGTATATACCTAGGCTGGGGCTTTAGAATAGATAGGTGTAAAGAAGTGTTTAGTGCCTGCAGGAAAATGGGAGAGAAGTATATAGAGCATAAAGTACATTTATCTACAGACACATATGGAGGCTTTAGTGTAATATCAGCTGCATAGTATATGAATTACAGCAGCAGACAGATATCTGGGGATTTAGTGTAGCATTCCACAGTAGCAGGCAATATTCACTGCAAAATGTACTAATTGCCCACACATCATCTGCCTGCTACTATAGCTCATATACTGTGCTGCTGCTGATGAGGGCACTTCACTAATGCATCACACAGTATATTAAGTATAGTAGCAGACAGATGTCTGATAAGGTGGAATAAGTGGAGCACAGTATAGTATATTGTGCTGCACTAAATCTCCCTCAACTACCTGCTACTATACTCATATACTGTGCTGCTGCTGCTGACGGAGGTTTAGTGCAGCACAGAGTATACTCAGTATAGTAGCAGGTATTTGCCTGCTACTATACTTTCATGTTCATATTCTGAGGAGCCAGCAGACAACTAATGCTTGGTCTGCAGGCACAGGACAGGGTGGGGCAGGGTGTTTCAGTCCGCACACTGATAACCCTGTACTCACAAAGAAAACAGGAGCTGAGTAACACCACTTTTAGGGGCTGGAATGTTGTGTGTGCGGGACTGTGCAGCAGCCAACAGAAGCTGCTGCTCCTGCGCTCAGAGTGAGAGGGGCGCACAGTGATCTCCTTGATGAAGGCGCAGGGGAAGTGCACAGAGCTCACAGAACACTGAGGTGGGGGGCGTGGCCAGCGTGGACTTCCCCCTGCCTTCCCAGGACAGCGAGATATTGCTTGAAAATCTTGAATGTCCCGCTGAAATTGGGTGTTGGGAGGTATGTGAAAGCCGGAGTCTGTGAGTGTTGCAGTCTCTGAGCGGGGCAGGGGTTTTGGATGATCGTTCTTTTGTGAATGATGACAGCCTCTCCTGCACAAACACTTATGGGGCATGAGATAAAAGGGGTCACCGTTCACAATGACCCTTTGCTGCCGCTGGATTGGGTCCCCTCTGTTTAATTTGCTTGCGGAAAAGTCTGGAGGCGCCACACTAAAGAGCGGGAGGCGAAGAAATGACCTTCCTCCCTCCCCCAACTAGTTTATAACTAAGGCTAGCCCTACACTCACAACAAAAACGTCCGGAAGTGGCCGTTTTTTTTTTCCGAGCATGAACCCCGGTTTTATTGCACGTTTTGTGCAAAAACCGTGGTCGTTTTTTTTTTTTTTTTTTGACACCCTACAATTGATTGTAGGGAAATGCCAGAAAAACAAAAAAGCGCCGGCGTATTAACAAATGTTTTCCAAAGAGTGGACACTTATTGTGAAACCCTCCCCTCTGTATACACTGGCTGTTTATTACATGATTTACCATATACTGTGTGTGTATATACACCTCTCTCTCTATACAGTGGTGGCCAAAAGTATTGGCACCCCTGCAACTCTGTCAGATAATACTCAGTTTCTTCCTGAAAATTATTGCAATCACAAATTCTTTGGCATTAATATAATCATTTATTTTGCTTGCAATGAAAAAACACAAAACAGAATGAGACAAAAATCAAATCATTGATCATTTCACCCAAAACTTCAAAAATGGGCCGGACAAAAGTATTGGCACCCTCAGCTTAATACTTGGTAGCGCAACCTTTAGCCAAAATAACTGCGAACAACCTCTTCCGGTAACCATCAATTAGTTTCTTACAATGCTCTGCTGGAATTTTAGACCATTCTTCTTTGCCAAACTGCTCCAGGATCCTGAGATTTGAAGGGTGCCTTCTCCAAACTGCCATTTTGAGATCTCTCCACAGGTGTTCTATGGGATTCAGGTCTGGACTCATTGCTGGCCACTTTAGAAGTCTCCAGTGCTTTCTCTCAAACCATTTTCTAGTGCTTTTTTAAGTGTGTTTTGGGTCATTGTCCTGCTGGAAGACCCATGACCTCTGAGGGAGACCCATCTTTCTCACACTGGGTCTTACATTATGCTGCAAAATTTGTTGGTAGTCTTCAGACTTCATAATGCCATGCACACGGTCAAGCAGTCCAGTGCCAGAGGCAGCAAAGCAACCCCAAAACATGAGGGAACCTCCACCATGTTTGACTGTAGGGACCGTGTTCTTTTCTTTGAATGCCTCTTTTTTTTTTCCCCTGTAAACTCTATGTTGATGCCTTTTCCAAAAAAGCTCTACATTTGTCTCATCTGACCAGAGAACATTCTTCCAAAACGTTTTAGGTTTTCTCAGGTAAGTTTGGGCAAACGCCAGCCTGGCTTTTTTATGTCTCGGGGTAAGAAGTGGGGTGTTCCTGGGTATCCTACCATACAGTCCCTTTTCATTCAGATGCCGGCGGATAGTACGGGTTGACACTGTTGCACCCTCGGACTGCAGGGCAGCTTGAACTTGTTTGGATGTTAGTCGAGGTTCTTTATCCACCATCCGCACAATCTTGTGTTGAAATCTCTTGTGTTGAAATTTTTCTTTTCTGTCCACATCTAGGGAGGTTAGCCACAGTGCCATGGGCTTTACACTTCTTGATGACACTGCGCACGGTAGACACAGGAACATTCAGGTCTTTGGAGATGGACTTGTAGCTTTGAGATTGCTCATGCTTCCTCACAATTTGGAGTCTCAAGTCCTCAGACAGTCTTTGGTCTTCTTTTCTTTTCTCCATGCTCAATGTGGTACACACAAGGACACAGGACAGAGGTTGAGTCAACTTTAATCCATGTCAACAGGCTGCAAGTGTGATTTAGTTATTGCCAACACCTGTTAGGTGCCACAGGTAAGTTACTGGTGCTGTTAATTACACAAATTAGAGAAGCATCACATGATTTTTCAAACAGCGCCAGTACTTTTGCCCACCCCCCTTTTTTATGTTTGGTGTGGAATTATATCCAATTTGGCTTTATGACTATTCTTTTTGTGGTTTTCCATTGAAGACAAATTAAATGAAGATAATAATATCAAAGAATTTGTGATTGCAATAATTTTCAGGAAGAAACTGAGTACTTTTGGCCACCACTGTATGTCTATAAGCACACGTAATATGTGTGCGTGTGTATATATATATATATATATATTTATATATATATTATTATTATTATTATTATCATTTATTTTGGAGCGCCCTTGATTCCAGGGCGCTGTACATTTCAGGCGGGTACATAAATAACATTGGTCAGACAATTACAAAGTGACAATAAGTGATTAACAACTGGTACAGAGGGAGAGAGGTCCCTGCCCGCGAGGGCTTACAGTCTACAGGGAAGGGGTGAAGAGACAGAAGGTGAGGGGCATATATATATATATATATATATATATATATATATATATATATATATATGGCGACATGTATGATCGGGCTTTTCGCCGTTTTTGGCGTATACTGCGCCTCCCAGCCCGAATCCCGCTGTCGGACGCGGGGATTCAGTGTTAGGCACAGTGTTCACCACTTTCAGCTGCGCCCCGCATGAAGGGGCGGGCAGTGGGCGTGGTGTGGGCGCGGGGTAGGCGTTCCGAGGCATGTACGATGGCGAGTCGGCAAAGCGAGGCGCAGTGCAGCGCTCGGCAGCTCCGACAGGCAGACCTGGTTGATTCTGGTCTAAATGCTCCGGCCGAGGCGAAGTGAAGCGAGAACGGAACATGCGAGGAAGCAGATCGAAGATCGCGACAGACATCTCGGCGCTCCACTCCGTGCAGCAGGGGTATGATTCCGAAAAAAATCGCCTTTATAAAGGCGGAAAACAGTGTCAGAAAAGAGCTGAATGTAAAAAATAAACAGAATTTAAAAAAAAAACACTTTCCAAAAATCTAGAACGGCGCAATATCAAGAATTATGATATTGTAAATTGCCGGGAAATACAGTAATTCAAATTCTGAAACCTATTCTCATTGGTCGGCATAAACCAGCCAATCAGAATAGGAGCAACAGTGAACCATTAAAACCTATGGGGAAGGATTAACCAATCAGAATCCACGGCAGGATAATTCAAAATACAGTAACAAGACAGAAAAGACCTGATGGCTGAGCTAGCGGGGGCTTGGCTAGCTCAAGCCAATCAGAATAGGAGCGACAAAGACCCATTCTAGTATGGAGAAGTTTAGACCAATCAGAATCCACGGCGGGATAATTCAAAATACAGTAAAACGACAGAAAAGAGCTGATTGGCTGAGCTAGCGGGTGCTTGGCTCTAGGCGCTCAGCGCCGTGCAGCATGCAGTATTAATCAAAAAATCATTTTTATTAAATGTAAAACATTATCAGATAAATAGCCGAACCCTTCTTTACAAATAAATCAGTTAAAAACCCGAACAACGCGTTTGTCGCCGAGACCGGCGCTACATAGGGAATTGCAATAGAGAGAATCGCCGGGAAATATAGTAATTCCAATTGTTTAAGCTATTCTCATTGGTCGGCAGAAGCCAGTCAATCAGAATAGGAGCGACAAAGACCCATTATATCCTATGGAGAAGTTTGGACCAATCAGAATAGGAGCGACAGTGGCCCATTCTAACCTATGAAGGAGTATTAACCAATCAGAATAAGAGCGACAAAGTCCCATTATATCCTATGGAGAAGTTTGGACTAATCAAACTCAAAGGCGGGACAGTTCAAAAATATTAAATCAATAAAATCATGTTTATTTCTTTATTTTCGTTGCACCCATACTATTGATCCTTGGCTAACGAAAATAAAGAAATAAACATGATTTTATTGATGTAATATTTTTTTTTCGTTACCTCCATATTATTATTCGTTTTATATACACATCGGGACAACTTCTGTAGTGTTATAATTTGATTTTGGCCATGTACAGTTTTATTTCAGATTGCATTAGAAAACCCATAGGAGCGTCGCTCGCCTCTCCCCCTTGGGCCAAATAACGGCGCCTCTTTTAACTTAGCCAATCTCAGAGCGCGCTCAGAATTTCTTTTCCCCATAGATCTCTATGAGAAAGTTAGGCTTGCGCTCTGATTGGCTAAGGCTGGACGAGCCCCCGCCGCTTCAACCAATCAGCTCGTTTCTGCATTTTTACTGTATTTTTAACTGTCCCGCCTTTAAATATGATTGGTCAATTTTTTTCCATGGGAAATTTAATGGGACATTGTGTCCTTTTTTGTTTGGTGGGTTTATCCCGCCCAATGAGAATACTTAAAAAATTTTTGAATACTTTTTTTCCCGGCGTTTTTCTCTCTATTGCAATTCTCCACCGTCCCTCTCTACCCCTCCCCCTGTTTCCTTATACTGTTAATGGCCACACCCTTCCCGCTCCACAAGTCCATGCCTTGGCATAACCTTTGACTTCTTTATCCCTTAAAACCACAACCCCAAGCCCTCACCTCTGCCTGCCCCCCACCTAAAAATTTATTTCACGCATCCCCCCATTCCTAAAACTTGACACTCAAAAAACGCTAGTCCACCCCCGTATCTCCCCCTTGATACTGCAAATTTCTCTGTGGCCTCCCAGTAGCACCCTCGCTCCCCTCCAACCCACCCTTTAAAACTCTGTCCCCGTTGATTCACCTCTCCCCTCGTACCCTTGACCTCTCTTGCCAATCCCTTCATGGTGCCCAAACCCCAACAAAATTCAGTTCAAATTACAAACCCCTGACCTACAAGGCTCTCCATAATTTCCCCCCTCCATACATCTCTGCCCCTAATTTCCAGAACCTCCCCCACGCAACCCCGCTCCTCACGGACCTTCTCCTCGGGTTCCCTTATCAGTCCTAACATAACCGTCTCCAAACTTCTCCCCGTGTTCACCCAGCTCCCCCCAACTTTCACCAGTTTAAAAGAAACCTAAAAAAACCCTTTCTTCAGGTACCCTACAACCCACACTAACCCCCCACCACAACACGGCCCGCAAAAATGTTTTCCCCAACCCTTTGTTTTTCCCTTCTTCCTTTAGATTGAAAGCCCTCGCGGGCGGGTCCTCTTTCCTCTCTGTTTCAGTTCTAGCATTTTGTCACCTTTTATTTGTTCAATATTTGTTATGTATGTAATTCCCCTGAAAAAGTAAGCGCCCTGGAATTAATCGCTCTAATTAAAATAATAATAAAAAATAAGTAGCGAAAGGTCTCGGCGACAAATGCGTTGTTCGGGTTTTTAACCTTTATTTGAAAGAAGGGTTTTTGCTCTGTATTGATAATGTTTTTTCAAAATTTAAAAAAAATCAATTTTTTTTTAATACTTCATGCCGAGGCAAATGACCCGAGATTTAGAGCGCCCCTCTCTCCATAGATATAAAGGGAAAGTAGCTCCGCCCTTTTTTGGCTGGGAAAGCCAAGCACCCGCTGCTCAGCCCTCAGCTTTTTCTGTTTTTTACTGTATTTTGAAATTTTCCCCCTGTGGATTTTTGATTGGTCTAAACTTCTCCTTTGACTAAATGGGTCTTTTTTTCGCTCCTTTTTGATTGGTCAAATTCCTCCCATAGGCTTTTGAATGGGTCTCTGCGCTCCCATTCTGATTGGGAGTAGCCAAAGGGCCCCCCTTAGCTTAACCCAAACGCTCTTTTCAGCTTTTTTTCTGTATTTTGAAACTACCCCCCTCCCCGGATTTATTGTTTTTAAACTTTTCCCCTAGGTTTTAATGGTTACCCGTCGCCCTATTTATTGGTCGGTTTATGCCGACAATCAGAATAGTTTTGATTTTGAAATTTCTGTATTTCCTGGCAATTTCCAATATCTAATTTTGAATTAGGATTTGGAAAGTGATTTTGTTTTATGTATTTTTTTTTTTTTAGGGGTTTAGCTCTTTTCCTGAGAATGTTAACGCCTTTATAAAGGGATTTTTTTATTCATATCCCACCCCAACTGTGGAAAAGATTTCCGCTGTTTTCCCGGCCCCGTCTGCTCAAACTGTTTTTTGGCCCAAATCACCCCCACGGGGGCCTAAGTCCCGCCTGCGCCCATGTCCCCGACTGTGCCCCACACACGCTGGCGAGGCGAGGAACTTTTCCCCCCATGTTGAGTGCGCTACCTCCGGCGGGATCAAAGGGGAGCGCCGCCTGCGCCTCGGTCCCCGACTGCGCCTAACAACCCCTGGCCAGGCGCGGCGGATTTCCCCGCATGTTGACCACTCCTCTGGGGCCCCAATCCTAGGCGCAAGCACCGCACTGAGCCCTTGGACCCACATGCGCCTAAAACATGGGGAGGGGGAGCGGACTTTACATGTATGTATGGCTGCCCCGGCCCCGACATAAATCAGGCGCAGATTTCGCCCGGAAAACTGGGGAAAGGGGCCCCCGACCCGGGGGATTCTAATGTGGCCCCCAAAAGTGTTATATATGTTTTTACAATTGCAATACACACTCACTGTGTGTAAAAAACTGGATAACTTAATGTCTAATAGCTGTTTTTATTACCCCTAAACAAAATGGATCAGCCCAAAAACAACCAATAAGAGTCAGCTATTATTTTTTCTATGGGGTGTTTCACAAACCTTTTTTTGCAGTTTTAACTGAGCTCCAATTAAACTGTCTTTATTATAAGTAAGCTTCTTTCGTTGTTTGATTGTTCAAAAAGGGGTTTACCAATAAGAAAATCAATGACTGTTTTAAAAGTCTTTTTGGATTTAAACCCACACTCTTTAATTACTCATTTTCCCCCAAAAATTTTTGTAAGTGAAAAAGTTGTGGTAATAAAGGATTTTTTAATTTTGGAGTTTATTAAAATGCCCAACAACTGTTGTGAAAAAAAGCACACTTAAAGATTTGAGCTGGATGAAGAAGAGGAAGGAGAACATTTCCAATCAACCTCACGTCACCTGTGGGTCAGTGAATTTATGGAACTGCTGTTTTCTCTTCTGACATGTCTGTTTTGGTACTGTAAGAACTTGATGCCTCAAAAAGTATGTCAGGACTGCGCTTCTGGACCTTTAAGGATTGTTGTTGCTGCTTCAGCAAGGGTTCGGCTTGGTGCTTTGTGGGTTAACTACTTAACCATCCCTGGCTGGTGTGGGGGTTTTAAAAACCTTTCTTTTTTTGCCATTCTCTTTTGTGATTGCTTTTTGTTCGGTTTACTTCTTGCATGTTCCTTGGTATTTTAAAATAGTCCGGGTTTACCCCCCCGCAAATAACCGTACAAAGCTATAGGTTTATAGCTTCAGTATGGCAATTCCAGGCAATTTACAGCTAGAACAGGTAAACCTCTTTAAAAGTTTTCCCCCTCCCATATACTAATGTGCCACAAACAGGAAATGGACATCACCAACCATTCCCCATTTTTATTTGGTGCTTTCCATAAAATTGGCCCCCCGGGTATATTGCCCCCACTTTCCCACAAAAATGGTAAAAACGGGGTTTGCATGTCACTGAGAAACCTGGTCTGTGTGAGGAAGGAGCTGCCGCTTTATATTCTGTGTCAGCTGCGGTAGGTAGTTGCCACATGTTTATCAGTTTAGATTAGCTGTGTGAGTACAGCTTAGTCCGGTACAGCTTTTACCAGGAGCAGTCAAAATGAGTGATGTATGAACGGGGCTGCGCCAGATATCTGACATCTTTTCAGCCCGATATCAGACACAGCCCCATTCATACATGTTTAAATCTCCCACATGCCATTCTCGGGCGCATTACATAGTGCCTGCGGCACTTTGTAATGCGCCTAATCTCGGGGGTTGTGGGAGGTGGGGCACACTAGAACCATAGCAAAGCTACATATTTATAGCTTCGCTATGGCATTTCTAGGTGCATTACTGCTGGAACAGGTATTCCACTCTCAAAGTGGTATACCTGAGCCAGAAATGTCACCCTAGCGCTAGAATGCGCCTGATTTATGCCCTTCTGTAGAGCGGGTCATAAATCAGGCGTATTCTATGCCAGTGTAATGCACATAAAATTTGGCGTGTTAACGCCAAATTTCATGTATGTCGCCCAAAGTGTTGAGTGGGTGACTGCTCCCTGTGTTCCAGGCCAGGGTTTAGCTAGCCTATATAAGTCAGCTAGTTGGCTGACTAGGTGTGTCTTCAATTACAGGCCATTGTGTTTGGGGATGAGAGGTACACCAAGAAGCAACCAGTGTTTTGGACTGCGGTTATAAGGTAGTAGTGAGGGAAAACGCTACTATATAGCTAGTGCTCAGACGAGCAGGAATAATTTTGTGTACTGTTTTGTTTTGCCATATGTCTCTTGTCTGCTATATAAAAATTTAAAGGGGGAAGAGATCCATGCCGGGGAAATCTAAAAGGCTCTTCTTGCCCGGGGGCCCTTTGAAAATACCACCAAGCTGCCCCCTTCATACTGTTTTTTCCCAAATCGTTTACGGGTTGTGGGGGACGAAAACCCTTTTTAAACCCCTGAACAATTTGAGGGGGGAAAAATTATCAAGAAACTAAGAAGGAAATTAACTTCGAGCAATAGAAAACCGGCTTTGGGTCTTGGCGGCCCCGCGGGCCCGTTTTTTGCCCCTGCGGCCGTTTTTTTTCCCTTCCCCGGGGCCGGGCGCGGGCATGCGGTAAACCCGGGGCCCCACCTGGGCCCCCCTCGGGGTTTCGTTTTCCCGGGGCCCCGTTTCCGGTGAAGGGCCCCTTCCCTTTCCCACCCGGCCGTCGTGGGCATGCGGGGCCCCCTCGCGGCGGGGCCCGCGGGGTTTTGTTTTAAAAGGGCCAGTGCCCCGGAAATTTTGGTTTTTGGGGGCCCGGGGCCCTATTTTAATGTATCCGCCCCCTGGACCTGTTGCCGATTGTTGGTTTTTGCTTAGAGTGTTTTTGGAGGGGCCTTTGGGAAGTCGAATTGCTTTCTTTTGTACCGCCCTTTTCCGCTATTTTTCCCTGACCCTTGGGTTATTTGCCCCCGGGTCCTAAACCGCCCTGTCTGCTCTGACCCTTGAACCCTGTTTGCCTGCCCTGCCCTTTTTTCCCTTTGTCCCCGACTACCCCTTTTGGGATTACGACTTTGTCCCAGGGCCTGTCCCCCGGGCCCCCAACCGCAAGCAAGTCACGCCCAGGGGGTAACGACCTGGTGGGCCTCACGCCGCAGCAAGTCACCCCGCTTTGGGGCCGGGGTTTCTGGTAAAAACCCGGGGGGGGACTTAGATTCCTTTTCCCTCCCTTTGGCTTAACTACCACCGTTTTGCGGGGGTCCGGGCGGATCCACCGTACCGTAACAGTACAATCGGGCCCATGGGATTTCCGCCGGGGGTCCCTTCTGCCAAAACCCCGGGGGACTTTAAACGACCCCCCCTCCCCCAGCGGGGGTCAGGGGCATCGCCCAAAGCTCGGGGGCCATGATGCAGAATTTTTCCGGCCCGCCTACCCCCCAAACCTGGGGGACCGCTCCCGGGTCTCACCAGCACCTGTTGCTCCTGCAGCCTAAGCTCTTCTGCTTGGCCCCCGGGACCTTTCTGATCTCCCGCTCCCCGCTGCTATGATGGGACCCCAAGAAGGTTGAAAGGGGATTTCTTCTTTTCCAGGGGTTCTTTTCACATCGGATGTTTGGGACTTAAAATTTCCCCCATTTTGGCGGGCAAAGTCGCCTTTTTTAAATTACCCTCCTAATGGGGGAAGCTCTGGCCTGGGCCACTCCGCTGGGGGGACCGGGGGAGATCACTAAGGGCCCTAACCTGAAAGCCCCCTCCAGGGGTTTTCCAAAAATGCCCTTTTGGGAAACCCGGGTTTTGGGGTACTCCTCGCTTGCCGCAGCCTGCTCCCCCCTCCACAGGGCGACCCCACTGGGGGAAACCTTACTCTGTGCATTTTCCGCCCCCAAACCCTCGGGTTAGACGGGAAAAAAAATGAGGTTTCTGGGGGCTACTTTTGGCAAGGCCTCTCGGGGGAGAAATTAAAGGACGAGCTGCGGGTCGGGGGACCTGCCTTCCTTTAAAGGGGAAAAATGATTCGTTGGTCCGAATTGTTGGATCAATTCCGTTTTCCCGGGGAAAGGGGACAACGGGGCTCCGCCTCCAACGCAAAGTCCCAGGGGCCACGCCGGTTTACTCGCTTAGGCTCCTGCCTTCCAAGGGCCCCTCCATTCCCTCCCCCAAAGGGGGTTCTTGAGGACGAAACCCCATGCAGGGGGAAAAGGGGGCACACCCTGACCCAGGGGGGAAACGTGGGCAGCTACGTCTAAAGGAAATTTGTGTTTCCCGACTTTTGGGGGTTTCCCGGGTAAACTTCATTTGGGGGACTGTCGGTGGCCGGGAAACTCCCGCCCCTGGGGGCTGTAGGAGAGGAAAAACCCTAGGGGGGTAAAGTGCGGCCTCTCCCCGTCTGCCCCATTTCAGTTCTTTGGGGAAACCTCCCCCGGGCACCCTTTCCCAGCCCCCGCCTTCCGGGACTCGGGGCCCCGCCGGGAAAACCTTCATTACCCATGCACTGGTGTCTCAAGTCCCGGGCTTCCGGGTGACCCCCCTGCAGAAACCCTTGTTCGTGTCCCCCGTCAGGGGGCGAATCCCTCAAGGATGCCCATTCGGTTCTCCCAATGCGCCCCTCTTCTTGCAGATTGGGGCTTTAAATTTCAGGAATCTTGGAAGTTTTTCGTCCCTGCCTGCCTCTTTTGAGTCCTCCTGGGTCTTGGTTGAAAAAGGAGCTTGCCTCCGCCCCTAAATTTGGAACACAGGCGAATTCTTCTTTGGGGGCCCCGGGCCTGTAAAACTCCAAAGCCTTCGGGCAGTCCCCCCGGGGCCCTTTTCAGATTCCCCTTTTATTTAAACCCTACGAACCCTTTGGCCGGGTTTCTGCCTCCCATTTAAATCGGGATATGCTTGTTTTCTTGAAAAACAGGCCGAATCTCTGCCCCCGGGCATGGCCTTCGATTGCCCTTTTTGGGATTTTGCAGCCTGGTACTACTCCCCCTCGGCGGGATTTTCCCGCTTTCCGTCCCGGGGGAAAAAGGCAAGGGAACGACTATTTTCCAAGAGAACCTACGCAAAGGCTTCATAAAAAGTCATCATCACCTGGGGGAAAGGCCCGGATTCTTCTTGCGGAAGAAGTTGGGACCCTCCGGCCCTGTTTTCGTTACCGTGGCCCTTTGAAAAAAATAACTGTCAAGAATGGGGTTACCCCCTCCCTTTTTGATCTCCCGGCTTTTTTGTTCCCCCTTACGTGGCCCCAAAAACCCTTTTCTAAATTGGGATCTCCGTGGAGCCTAAAAAATTGATTGCATTGGGAAAGGGGTTTTGAGAGGGGGAAAATCTCCCTTTTAACCCCAGGGTTGAGGCCATTTCGAATATTTGTCTTCCCATTTGGTCTCTTTTTAAAGCTCCGGCCATTTTTTAAAAAACTTTGTGAATGGGATTTTCCCGGGACCTTCTTTTACTTTTTGTGTTATTGTCTTTCTGGAGACATTCTCATCATTTTACCGGACCTGGAGACCCCCCCAAATAAACCACGTCCCCCAAGGGGTGTCAGAGTCTCCGGGGGTCACCAATTTTTAGCCCAAACCCGGGGAAAAAGGTGTCTGTTCAAACGAAACTCCATTTGCCCTTTTTAGGGTACATGGTTAAAATAAAGGGGCTTTCGGGTTGGCCCCCCGCCAAGCTTCAGCAGTCCGGAAATTGGGCCCTTCGTCCAGGGGGGGCCTTCGGGCCTTCACGTTTTCGTGGGTTTGCCAAACTATTTTAAAAAATTTTTTCCCCAAATTCTCATCTTTGGTGGCAAATTTTGGTTCCCCTCCCCAAAAGAAGGGGGGCCGCCCCCAAAACCCGGGCCCTCCGAGGCTAAAGAGGCGTTAAAAAGCCCTGAAAGCCGCTTTCGTTTCCCGGGTTCTGTTTTTCTCTGGGCCCGGCCCCCCCAGCGCGTTTGGGCTTAAAAGCGACGCCCCCTCAGTTGGGTGCCGGCCCCTTTTCTTTTTAAAGAAGCCCTTCCTGGGGGAAAGTTGCAAAAACTTGGGGGTTTTTTCCCCAAAAGGACCTTCACCCACCCGAGCCCCTACTACACCATTGGTGACCGGGGGGAATTTTCTTGCTAAAATATTGGCCCTGAAGAATGGCGTCACCTGCGGGAAAGGGGGGCCCCCCACCCCTTGAGATATCCCGGTTTTCACAAAAAACCCTTTCTATCTGCAATCTGCCCAGGTTTGAATCCGCGACAAGCCAGGTGGTCGTTTTTTCGTGGCTCGTTTTTTTTTTTTTTTTAAAACCCCCTTTCCGATCGGTTTGAAAAAAAAACGTCGGGGGCAACCGCTCTTTCCAGACCCTCTGATACGGGGGCCTGGAGCCCCCCCCTTTCACCCAAAATTTTATTCCTTGGAATGGCTTTTTGGGCCCTGTGTTTTTTGGAACCTTCAACGGGGGTTACCCCCCGGGGGAAAGCCCTTTCGTCCGCCCTTGCTTTGCGGCCCAAAACCCCTTTAAAAAGGGGGACATTCTTCTCAAACTGGGGGCCCATCCTGGGATTACAATTTCCCCCCCCAACTCTTCCCAGAATACTGGTGGCCCCCCCATGCAAAAATGTTGGGGGACTTTGTCTCTCCCGTCCCTCTTGTCCCCAAATAACAAGGTCCCTCCCCCTCAGACCGGGGGTTTCTACTTCTGCCCCCTCTCTGTGCCTGAGAAGCCGTGGCCCTTATTGCTAGGGGTTTTTGGGTCACTGCCCTTTCCCGGGCCCTTTCATCCGGAAAAAACACGGTCTTTTGGGTGGGGGTTTGGGGCAGGTTTTTCCAAATGGTCATTTTTTTGCCCCTCCCCGGGTTACCCTCGTCCCCCCGGGCTAGCCCAGCTTTTCTTCACCATATTTTTTCAGTTACATGGGCCCCCCTCGCACATCCCCTTGTTTAGGGGAGCCCCATTTTGTGTTTTAAAATTCTGGCGGGCTCTGTGTACTCAGTTACGGGTCCAGCTGGACTTTTCATCTGCGTACCCCCCTCGACCAAGGGCAGGTGGGGGAGGGTTTAACAAATCTTAGGAATTATCTGCGACATTTTGTTTTGCCCGGCAGGATAACTTGGTAGACCCTTTTCCCCTGGGCGGAAATTCTCATACAAATTCCCCCAGACTCAGGTCTGCTTTAAACCCCCCCCATTTTTATTTTGGGGTTTGGGTTACATCCCCCCCCGCCCCCTTCCCCCCAGCCGTTTTTTTGTTTTTCAAATTTCCCGCCGTTTTATGGGCCCCAAATAGAGGGCATCAAGTCACTTGGCAGGTCACTCGTCGGCTTGCCCTTTAGGCTTAATGTACTAAAGTTCGGCCGATGGTCCCGGGGACCCCCCCCCTGTAATTTTAAACCCGGTGATTGGGTTTGGGTATCGTCCCGAAAATTCGTTTTAAGGGGCCCCCAGCTACAAGTTGGGCCCTAAATATTTGGGCCCTTTTGTGGTTAACTGCGTCAAGGGTTAACCCGGGGCCCCCAAAAGCCGTTGCCTCCCCCTTGCGTGTTTCCCCAACGCCTTCCATGTCTCGCTCTCAAGCCTGTTTGGGGCTGAAAAAGCTTCTCCCCTGGATTGGGCTCGCCTTTCCTGGGGGCCCAATCGGATAACATCCTTTTTAGGGTCAAGGTGGGGTGGCGCAGAAAACAGTGAGGGGGGAAGAGGTTCCTTTTCTCATCGACTGGAAGGGGTTCGGGCCCCTTTTTGGGAGGGGGGTTTTTTGGGGCCGGGGGAAAGGCCAAAATTTTCAACCAGATCTCCTGGTTAGGTTCAAAAAAAAAAGGGGGGGAGAACCCAAGGGGGGGGTTAAAGTCATGGCGGGGGCCCCGGGGCCCCTGCCCCTTTCGGGCCCTTTCCCCTAGCCTTTCCAGGGCCCCCGGGGGGGCATCGCGGGCAAAACCCCCGGCCCCCCCTGTCCCCCCGCCGGCTCGCTTACTTGGCCCCGCTCCGGGGGGAAGGGGCTCCCCTTCCCTCGTGCGCATGCGCGCCCCCTAGGGGCGCGCCCCGACCGCTGGTTTAGTTTATAGGGGGCCCGTGTCCCGGTAAAGGGGTTATTGCCAGGGGGGGCTGGTCCTATATAATTTTATCCCCCCCCGGCACCGGTTGGGCCCGATTGTTGGTGTGCTTTGAGGGAGTTTGGGAGGGGTCCTTGAGTCCGTTTTTTGCTTTTCCGTTTTACCAGTCCCTTCTGCCCACGTTTCCCGAACTTGATGTTTGCCGCCCCGCCCTGACCGTTGTCCGTTTTATGACCCCGAACCTCTGCCCTGCTTTTGCCTTTTGCCTGTCCCCGACTAAGCCTTTGAATTTCGCTTTTTTAACCAAGCTGTACCCCCGGGCCGGGCCTTCGCAAGCAAATTTTAAAATCAGGGGGGAACGACCTGGTTTGCCTCAGCCGCAGCAAGTCCATCCCCCTTTGCGGGGGGGCCCCTGGTGGAAAAACCGGGGGGGGTACTTAGATTCCCTTTCCCCCGGCGTTTGGGTTAATACCCACCGCTTGCGGTGGTCCAGCGGATCCACAGTACCGTCACATGCGTTCGGAAAATTTGCTGCAGAACAACAGTCGATAATGAATTACCAGAAAGACTTTGGTTGTTATACAAAATACAGACAGGTAAAATAACTTTTTGAAACATACTAGGAAAATATGACCACCTAAGTGACCTTCCGCTGAGTTGCCTAGGTGCTGGAGTTCCTCTGAAATCAGATGCTCCGGGCTGATCTGTGATCTACTGCTCCGCTGTAAAAACAGAGTGAAGACTTTGCAGTCTCTGGAAGACAGTAGATTCCAGCTGCATTGGTTCCAGATCAATTTCCAATGCTTGTTTTATATGGAGGGGGGAGCAGGTACCTCAAGATATTTCCGTTGGTGTTTGCGGAGGCATCGCTTAAGCCGAATAGCCAGGGTCATAAACTTTTCCAGGCTTTCATATTATGGGTAACCAACCAACAGGTCTTTAAGTGTCTCAGACAGCCCTTGCCGAAAAAGACATTGAAGTGCTGGGTCGTTCCACTGTGAGGGTACCAACCAGCTTCTGAACTCGGATCAGTAGTCTTCCACTGATCACCGCTCCTAACGGAGAGACAAGAGGTTGGTTTTGACTATTGACCTGCCGTCTGGTTCATCATATAGGAGTCCCAAGGCCTGAAAAGGAGTTCGAAAGAGGTTTAGGGAGAAAGCCCAAGCTTGTGGAGTCCCCTGAAGCAAGGAAAAGATGAACTCCACACATTGCTCCTCAGATCTAGATTAATGGGGCCTGAGCCAGAAATACAACCTGCAACTCTCTCGGAAAGTCACAAAAGTACTGTGGTCTCCAGAGAAACAGTCCAGCAGGTTCAGCTTGGGTTCCACAGGGGGGTATACAGACATGGCACCCCAGGAGGATGTAAACTGCACCCTTTGTAAACTGGACCCTTTGAGTGAGATCCTGAACCAGTTATGTCAGGCCATGCCTCTGGTCCTTTAATATCTTCATTGATTCCATAGCAGAAGGGGAAAAATATAGGTTGGTGATTCTGTAAGGGATGCCCTAGCCTCACCCTGGCTTATCCAACCTAAGAAACCGATCAGAAAAGGGCAACCTTACACTCAAACCTCTTCCTGAGCTGTACCTAGTAAAACATGTGCCGAATAGACAGAAGACAAAACATACGACAAACAAGAAATAGACACCACAGATAGCAAATAAAGAATAGTTGTATGGGCCGAGGTCAAACCACGAGAATGCAAGATACCAAAGGACAGGGAGTGAGAGGGGCCCAAAAAAAAGCCCTAATTAGAACCGCAAAACAACACGCAGAGCAAAACAAAAGCTAGGATATCAAAAACAACACCAGTGGGATGGCAGACGAAGCGGTTTTAAAAAAACCCGCCCCCGCCAAAGGTTTTCTCAAGGTTAATTTTTTAAGACCAATCCACACCCGGAGGGGGGGGGGGGGGGGGGGGGGGGGGGGGGGGGGGGGGGAAAAAAACAAAAACCTTCAAGGGCCAGTAGCTCAGTCATGACAGTTTGTTCGTTGTTTGTCGTACCTTTGTCTTCTGTCTGTTTGGCACACATTTTACTAGGTACAGCAAAGGAGGAGGTACGAGTGCCGGGTTGCTCTTCTTAGACAGGGCAAGCCAAAAAGGAAAATGGGTGTCCCAAAAATATACTTACATTTACCAGTAGCCCGGCTCCTAACAACTCTTGTTTTCCCTGTCTTTGTAACAGTGAGATAGGGGGTCACTAGGTAAAATGCCTGGGGCCTGGGCGCCACATCACTTCAACGTATGGGTTTTCCCCTGGACGCACATACAGCTGATGGATTCTACAGAGCAGAGAGAGAGTCTCTTACTCACCGGAGTATCCGCCACAGGGCAGCGTATGTTATCACGCTGCCTCCGTGGCAGATGAGTCACGGGTGTGCCGGGGAAAAAAAGGAGCTTCAAAGAGTGGGAGAAAGGTGAGTATTTGGGATTTTTTTTTTTTTACGCCTTTTACCTGCCTGTTACACTGGGGGCCCCATAATACCTGCTATATACGAGGATATTATTCCTAGCTGGTACGGGGCCATATCACCTTCCCCCAATTATACTGGGGGGATATTACCTATCTATCTTTTTAGGGGCCCCCATTAACCCACCTACAGTATCTGCAGGGCCCGGCCCTTGTATTCATTTTGCTTAGTGGGCTGGGGACACAACTTTTTTACCTTTCTTGAGAAATGCGGCATTATTTTACAAAGAAAAAAAAAATATGTTCCCGTCAAATTTCTCGTATTCCACATGGGTCCCCACAATCACCCTTTGCATCACGTACAAAGAAAACAGCACTGACAAAAATTTTATTTTCAAAGCGCTCACTTTCCTTAAGACAGTTAAAACCTTTAAAATCAGTCCCAAATAATACATATGTACAAAAATCCTTAAGAGTCATTGTCCCAAACAAAAAATTCCTTTACAAAAAAAACCAAGACCCAAAAACTTAATACTTAAGATCAAATAATACTGCCAGACCATGGCCAAACACGACCACCACATGTGACCATCAGTTGTACTCAGGCTCTGAAGACGTATATATTAACTCCATACAGTGACCATAAAGTGGTAGATATTAGTTGTATGTAGACGCTCTGCAGAAATATAAATGATTACACTGCAGTCACATTTAGTGACTCACAGGATATGTCTTTTCTGATTGGAGTCATTCACTTTCCCTTCTCTTCTCTATTCGGCCTAGACCGCCATGATGCCTTCTCCCGGCCACAACTCTTCAGTGTAGAATTTACAAAACAAACATCTTAGATTCCTCACTTTATCAGCACTTCTCTACCAATTCCTATCTCTATACAAACTCCCCATCTATCGCACGCCAAATGGTAATAAAAATAATAATAGGTAGGTAAACTTATAGGTCCCCCAATAGGTAGGCATCTCAGTCCCCTATTAAGTAGATAGGTAGTTCTATAGGCCTCCCCAATAAGTAGAAATATGGATCCCTATTATGAAGTTATATAGGCCCCCTGTTGGTAGATATAGCCCCTGTAGATAAATATTTGTTGCCAGGAAGTTGCCCAGTGTAGCCAGGTAGTAGTCCACTGTAGCCAGGTAGTTGCCCAGTGTAGCCAGGTAGTCATATGCCCCCTGTAGACAGGTAGTTGCCCAGGGTAGCCAGGTAGTAGCCCCTCTAGCCAGGTAATTGTCCCTTGTAGCCAGGTAGTAGCCCTGAGTAGCCAGGTAGTATCCCCTGGTAGCCAGGTATTTGCCCAGTGTAGCCAGGTAACTGCCCCCTGTAGCCAGGTAACTGCCCCCTGTAGTCAAGTAGTAGCCCCCTGTACCCAGGTAGCTGCCCATTGTAGGCAGGTAGTAGCCTCCTTTAGCCAGGTTATTTCCCCCTGTACCCAGGTAGTTGCCTCCTGTAACTAGGTTGTGGTCCACATTAGCCAGGTTATTGCCCCCTTTAGCCAGGTAGTTTCCTCCTTTAGCCAGGTAGTTGCCACCTTTGGCCAGGTTATTGCCCCCTTTAGCCAGATTGTTGCCCCCTGTAGCCAGGTTATTGCTCCCTGTAGCCAATAAGTTGCCCCCTTAGCTAATGAAAATAAAATTAAAGAACTAGTCACCTCTCCATGGTCCACGCGTCCAGGTCCTGGAGCTGGTGAACTGTGTAAGCAGCGTGACGTCATCACGCCGCTTGCACCGGCATACAGCTTCCGGAAGCTCCTGAACTGGCAGAGCCTGCCGACTGAGGAGATCCAGCGTCGCAGGGGGCGTGATGAAAGCCGTGCATCACGCTCTCTGCGACGCTGAACTGTATGTGCAGCGTGCACTGAGCTCTGTACATACAAGGGAGAAGGCAGGACGGTAATGATCCATCCTGCCTCCTCCCTGACTCTGACTCAGAGAGATCGGCGGACCGTGCCCTGGCGCTCCAGGCCCACGGCAGTGGCCTGGAGCACGTCGAGGTTCGGGGCACAGGCAGTTTTATCTGGGGCTTGTGCCCCAAATACAACTGTCTAGCGATGCCCCAGGTAAACTGGGGGCGCTATTACCTACCTATACTGGCGGCCCTATTACCTACCTAAGTATACTGGGGGCCCTATTACCTGCCTAGCTAAACTGGGTGCTCTATTACCTAGCTATACTGGGGGCCCTATTACCTGCCTAGCTATACTGGGGGCCCGATTACCTGCCTAGCTATACTGGGGGCCCTATTATGTACCTATATATACTGTGGGCCCTATTTCCTACCCATATGTACTGGGGGCCCTTTTAGCTACCTATATGTACTGGGGGCCCTATTACCTACCTATATGTACTGTATGTACTGGTGGCCCTGTTACCTACCTATGTATACTGGGGGCCCTATTACCTATCTATGCACTAGGGACTCTATTACCTATCCATATATTAGGGGCCCTATTACCTATCTATATACTGGGGGACCCTATTATCTATATACCGACTGGGGGACCATATTTCCTATCTAGACTGGGGACCCTATTATCTATATATCTATCTACTAGGAAACATATAACCTTTATACCTACCTACTGGAGGCCATATAACCTATATACCTACCTACTGAGTAGACCTATATACCTACCTACTGGGAGTGGGTCTATTAACCTACCTAATGGGGGCTTATAAAGGAACGATGAGTGACTTCACATCCCCCACAGCAGATACCTGGCTTTTCAATCGTACACCCAGTAGGTAGGTAGGTAGGTATATATGTGCTGGAAAAGTGAGGATTCTAAAATTTTTGGGTTGGAAAATTTCGCAGAGACAGTTGTGGCGGGAAAAGTCTTCAGGATCTGAGCCCGGGAGGAAAGAGAAGGGGAAAGTGAAGACTACGATCAAAAAGACGTCGCTGTAATCACTTAATGTAGTTCGTGAATAATTAAATTTCGCAGTGCCAAAATACAACTATTTTACCACAAAATGGTCTTCAAGCCGTGTACAACTTATAGTCACATGTAGTGGTTGCTTTTGGCCCATGGCTGGAAAATTTATTTGAGTTTAAAAGTATTATTTTTGGAATTTTGGGTTTTTGTAGGAGATCTTTTTAATAACAATGATTTGTATAGTATATTTGCTTCATCTATAGGTGTATTTTTTGGTGACTGTCATTTATAAGGTATTACACTGTCTACGAGGTGAGCGTTTTAAAAAAGAAATTTTGTCAACATGTTTTTCATTGTACATGATGGGGGGTGTGGACAGGATCAATGTGGAAGATGCAGGAAATTAGTGACAGGAACATATGATTTTTCTCTGTAAAAATACATGCCGCAGTTCACGATGTGGCGTGAAAAATATCATGTGAACCCAGCCCTACTGAGCAAAACTTAACACAACAGACCCGAGAGCCGGATGTTTTGGGACCCTAGCAACACCCTTGAGAAACAGTTGAAACTGTCTAATGATTTAACAGCAAGCAGAATGCAAGGTTGAGTGACCATTTAAAAAAAGGTTTTTGAATATTTACGTTTTTTCTGAACCCACCCGAAAATTTTTTTTGCAGAAAGTTGGGTAAAATTCGTTAAGGACAGCACCCCCGTCCCATTTTCACCTGCTTCCTTCAGATTTGATGGGGGTCAAAACTCACCAGGGGGGAGTAGGGATCTAAAATTGGTGCTAAAATCACATGACCGTCTATGTGTTATTACTGTATTTCATTTTAAAATCCCTTACTCTCTGAAAGAACAACTGCTCCTCTGTTGCTGTTTGCCAGCAGCAAAACCCCAAATTTTTGGGTTTTTTTTTACACAGGAAAAGCTGCTAATTAGATTAGTCGTGGGGAGGGGGGAACAATTAGCTTAGAGAATAATACACATCAATAGAGAGTTAAGGAGTTTTGTATAGCTTTTGTATAGTGTATAGCTTTTTTTAAAGGGGGGCTGATTTTTTTCTCATTTTATTCAGAGTGCCCAAAAGTTCATTTCCCCCTGTTTTTGGGGGTTCAGCCACTGCAGAAGCCCACCATCAGCAAATCGTATAAAAGAAATTAAAAGTATTGCAGTGTTCTTCCAGAGTTTTTTTCCATAAGACAGCATTAACAGATATTCCATAGAAAGAAATCTTTCTTTAATAGTATTTTCTTGTAGTTCATTTTTTTTTTTATTAAAGAAGACTTCTTGTTCCCTTGTTGCTCCCAGGTTTCTTCCAAAAAACAGGGGTAAAGTTTTTTTCCCATAAAAAAATTTTATTTCAACTCATTTTTTCCCATTTTGTAAATTATGGGGCATTTAAGAACACTGTTGTTTTTGCTGTCAATGTTCTTCCATAAAACCCATTTCACGATTTTCCCATAAAAAAAATTTCTGTTTATAACCCAAATTTGCCCGTTGCAAAGTATAGGCTTTTGGGAAACCGTTGAGCTGTAGGGTTCTTCCAAAAGACCCCATTTCACAGATATTAAAAAGAAAAATTTGTTTATAATCCTTTGCCATTTTGGAAATTATAGGGTTTTAAGAACACAGTGATTTGCTGTTCTGGTTAGAGTTTCTTCAAGAAGGACTGTGAAAAAATCTTGACCTTTTAATTTAGGGGTGATCAGTGAGAAAAGAGGGGTTGGGGAGGGGCTAGAGGTACAAGACAAGGGTCCCTTCCAGACCCAACAACACACAAGTGGCACATCGCAGTTGCAGGACTGTAGGCCTGCAACCTTCGTACTTTGTTCATTGATTCTGAAGATCATCGCCTATCTGTTCTTCAGTGGTTCACACAATCTGCATCCAGCAGTTTTACCTCCTCGTCCTCTAAGTAATGGCCACAAAAGTCATCATCATCATCAGTCCAACCAGAAGTGAACACAGCCCAAATGTCAACCAATGAACAGACCGCTCCAGATAATCCATATTCTGAAGAGCTCTTTGATGACCAATGCTTTTGGGGGGATCAGAAGGATTAAAAAAAGATCAAGAGCCCAAAAAGAGGATTTTTTTTGTCTGCTCTACGCCAATCGCTAGTCACAGAGGAGGAGAAGGAAGCGGGTCCCCCGGGCAAAACCGAGCGGCCACAATGCCTAGCATTCCTGTACTTTAGCACGCAGCTTGAGGATGTATCGGGAAAGGGGAAAACCAAGAGCCGAATGCCATTGCCGGGCTTTTGGCCTTGGAAATTTGCCTTACAGCGGGTGTACCAGAGGGTTTCCAACACGTTATGGCCCTGGCATACCCCAATATCAATGCCAGCAGGCATTTCTTTGTAAAAAAACGTTCCTCCCTGGCCAGTCACGTGGCAGAAAAGATCTCCACCGTTGTCTTTGTTCCACCAAAATTTCACCCTATAAGGGGAACATGGATATAAGCACGGTAAAGGGGCATTACATTCATGATGCTCCTGGGTGAGTTGGGGTGGTTTCAGTGAAAAAGTGATGATAGGCTGGGCGGCCCCTCTTCCCACTGTCAGAGTCCAGATCCCCAAACCCTCAACGGGTAGCATCCGTGCCAAGGAAACCCCGGGCCCGTTTAAAATTAATGTGTCTTGGAGACCGTCAACACACGGGTCAAGAGCGTAAGGCTCTGTGTACTCAGACCAACCAGTGTCTGGGGCTAAGAACCAGGCGCCAGGCAAGGTGGTGTGCGACAACGGGAAAAATCTCCATGTTGCCCTTAAGATCGGTAAATTTACGCACATCCCCCTTCCTGACACACGTCAGAACCCCGGGTTATGCAGAAAAATTTCTCAAGTGTACTCGGGTCTTGACTGTTATGAGGGAAGGTTTAAAGTTTAGCTCCACTTTCCCATCCTTACTCCATCCTGCTTCGCCACGACTGGCAGCGTTGTAGCGTCTTCTGGGCCTCCACTTCAAGCATCTCATTGTTGATGTGGCAACACGCTGGAATTCCACCCTCCACATTCTCCAGCGATTGTGGCAGCCGCGTAATGCAAATATGCTGTATGAAGTGTTGCATGGCCTAACGAGCAGTAGTGCGGACCTTGGGGCGTTGAGCCATAGAGAGCGGAGGCAGGTGAAGGATCTCTGCACCATCCTTGACACTTTTGAAGACGCCCCCAAAAGGGTCATCGGACAATGGCATTGTCAGCATTAGAGATGAGTGAGCCCTAAAAAAATCCAGTTCTGGCCGAAGCCCGAATTTTTAGAAATTGGGTCTGAATGCCGAACCAAACGCCGAACCCCATTTAAGTCAATGGGAGAGATTCGGGTTTTAATTTTTATACAAACCCAAAAGGGGGATGAAAGCCAAAAATTACCCCCCCATAAGAGTAAAAGGAAAAGTGGAAAATTAGTGAAGAAAATTTGGGGTTAAAGTCACAGAAAAAAATTCATGGGCTTAAAAATCCCATTCCTTTCAATGGCAAACTGAAAAGATGAGGACTGCGTAGCTATACGAGGTGCAGCACTAGCAGCTGCTACGGGGTCCCTTTGACACATAAGAAGACGATGGTATTGGAAATGACACATGGCAACTGGCAGGAGCCCCCTATCACTTTTTTCACGAAGACCCAAGAACATGTCATATGTGTGGAAGAACATCCTAACGGGGAACGGAGGTTTTAGCTGGCAGGGCCCTAGCCAAGGGGGTGCAGTGGACCAGGGCGCCGCATCATCTATTAACCATTTCAGACCCCATGCAGGTAACTCAAATGGGCCCCGCACCAATTACTAATTCCTATTTTTAACATATCACTGGGCCCCTTTTTGATTAGGGCCCCTGACAGGAGTACTGCCCTTTTGGCACCCCTGGCCACACATTTACAGTACCTTTCCCAAAAAACCGGAAAAAAGACCCTTTTGGGCACCAAAAAAAAATTTTGATGACACTCCCCTGACGTTGGGCCGAAGCAGGTGGAACCCGGAAGTTGAGCTAAGACCTCGACCCTTCCTCGGGAGACAGTAAGATCCTCAGGCTTGAGAAATTTCTGCCGTACAGAGCAATTGCCCCTCCATAAAAATTTTTGAAAAAGCCTTACTTGCACCACCCAAAATTATTATATTTTTTTTATTTATTTTAGAGCCCCCTAGGGCCCAGAGTGTGTACATTTGGGTTTGCATA
This sequence comes from Phyllomedusa bahiana, assembly GCA_025379985.1. NCBI lineage: Eukaryota > Metazoa > Chordata > Amphibia > Anura > Hylidae > Phyllomedusa > Phyllomedusa bahiana. Next base: position 1,205 of record JAODAL010024807.1, on the reverse strand, counting down.
CAAAATATACGATGTAGTAAACAAAAAGAACAGATAATGCCCCGGGGTTCAGGGCAAGAGTGTTATTCTTTTTTATCTCGTGTTTTTCAATGACCTTTTTTACATATGGAGCAGATAACAAAAAACCGTGATATCAGGGTCTGAGGTAAAAAACAGTAAAAGGTGACGATTAAATAACTAACAACTGGTAAAAAGGGACAGATTCCCCGGGCCTGAGGGCTTACATTACAAGGAAGGGGGAAAGAGACAGAAGGTGAGGGGCAGACATGTTTTTGGGGTGGAGTAGTAGCAAAAGGGGTTATTTTTGGGTTATGGGAAAAATCCTGAGAGAGGGGTTTTCAGGTTGCTTTTGAGGCAAGTGAGAGGGGGGGGAGGTCTGGTGTGTTGGGGCAGGAGTTCCATAGGTGGGGGAAGCGGGGGAGAATTTTTTGGAGTGGTTATGCAAAGGGAGCTGAAAAGGGGAAGTAAGAAAAAAGGCCCTGTGAGGAGGGGAGATTGTGTGGAGGAAGGTATATAGAAAATTAGGGCAGAGATTTTTGGAGGGGAGAGGTTATAAGGCTTTGTAGGTCGGGTTTGCTAACTTGAAACTGGTTTCCCCTTGGGCAGGGGGAAAGCCATGAAGCAATTGGCAGAGGGGAGAGGCAGAGGAGTAACGGGGAGAGAGGAAACTCAGATAGGCTGCTGTTAAGCTCATTCCTTAAAGTTAAGCTCATTCCTTATCTTTGAAAGCACATTTTTGTGTTTTCAAAGTTAAGGAGTGAGCGGATTCGGAAGATATTTTTCAGGTGGAAGCGGCAGGCAAAGGGGTGGGGTTGGAGGTGCGGTTTGAAGGACAAATTGGAGTCAAAGGCTATCCCAAAGGGAGCGACTTGTGACCGGGGTGAGAGAGTGTAGCATTGATTGATAAGGAGATCAGGAAAGGGGATAGATTTGGGATGGTGGGAAGATTATAAATTCAGTTTTCTCACATTTTTTCAGGAGCGGAGGGACATCCTTATGCTTCACGAAGGGATATTGGACATTATGCCAAAAACTCAGAGGGAAATGGGCTCAAGGAGTTAAGGTTTCCCTTTCCAGAATGCGGACGAAGTGAGCTTCTTTTGGGTTTCCAGCTGGATGAGCTTCAGTTCCACCCGGGGCCCTTCCCCCGGGCTTCCTTTTTCCCTTCCCTCTTTTTTCCTTGACGCGGGGGGGAAACTATCTCT